>JAOVVI020017876.1:0-10501 GCA_028571085.2 Nepenthes alata | reverse complement strand
ATGACGAGGAAACCCTCCAACTCAACGGTGACAACCTGGCCACCACAGAGAGCGCCGAAATGGCAACTGCCTGCCATCGGTGATCAAGGTCAACGTTTAGAAGGGACGGCCACGCTAGCTTGCCTATAGCAGAAAAGACGCTACCGCTGCTAGGCCGTTGTGACCGCTAGCATAGCTTAACGAATCATTCGTTGGAAAAGTCTGGTAAATGTCAACAGATACCACCCACGGTCACACCACCACCGCAAAACGACAGCTAACACCGGTGATTTCTGTCAACGACTAACAACCTGCGAATCCCAGTGCGACAACTGTCCAAGCTTTAGCGCCAAAGTCACGCCGGGCCATCATCTACAAATATCCCTTTTGCACCACTAGAGAAAGGGGGGGAGGCAATCCAGAGAAAACCCAAAAGGAGAAAGACCCAAGAGGCAACCCAAGATACAATCTTAACAGAGAGCATTCCCTGTCTTTCTCTCTTGTGAAGCCTCCCCCCGTCAAATGTACCACCGGAGCCTAGCCCTCATCCATACACTAAGATGCTCCCCGTCGAGCACACCATCGGAGCCAAGTCCTCCGATACTACTCACCTTCCCCACATACGTTCATCCACACATTTTCTTACATCCTTGCATTTTTCCATCCGTCGAAAAAAATTTCTGACTTAAGTGTCAGGGGATAAAACAGGAAGTGAGTCTCACCAATCCTCTGACCACTTATTTATTCGTTGTGATGCGCAGGATCTAAATTATCAGAGATGAAAATCGAACCCATCTCAATTCGATTCGACACGGCAGATCAAGTGACTCCCTAATCCGTACTACAACCCGGATCCAGAGACGTATCAAAAATAACCCACTGTACCTCAGAAACAAACTCAACTTTTTTATCTATTTAAGGCAGCTGCATTTTCTTATTTTGAAGCAAAACCTAATTTTTTTAGATCTAATAGAGATACCTTTTCTTAGGGGGTAATCTCAAAGTAGTGATAATAGAACTCATGTATTCCACCCAAAATTTTAAAATCTCTGATTTGCTCCTTCAAATAATCTCTTTAAATTTGTAATTGCTTGCCTTCCAAATTAAATTAACAAAGATTGAAGGACACCAGAACAAGCAAAAACACCATCAGACCCAAAAATTAATGGAAGGTATTCAAGAACACTAAGCAACAAAGCAAGAGCCATTTCCTTCTTTCACTCAGAATCTTGAAAATTTTCATGAAATAGACTCTTGTGAAGAAATGGGTGCAGTGGGAAATCAAATATAAGATAAAAACAAAGACAAATAATACAGGGGAGGGGGGAAATATCTCCTTACCTACTTACACGTAAAATGAATAGAGGATCCATTTCCGACAATGGAAGGAATGAAAGCATGATTTGTACCAGATAAGGAAAATTTCCAACTGTCTGTAGCTAGGAAGCATGGACAATGGACAATGACACGGGGCACAGACACAACAAAACACCAACACACTCTTTATCTAGAAATGAGGACACGACATGTTGAGACACGCTAACTAAAACATAAGTTATTATTTTTCTAATTGATAAATAACACTATTTTATACTAAATTAATCATAAAAATATATATTTCTTGTTTCTTCACCCTAAACAATTCATAGGAAAGTAGGTAATAGAATCAATATAAATAAGTTATATTACAAGATCTTCAACAAGCTATTATAGTAGAATAATAATGATGATATAACTTATCTTACAAAGGTAAAACTTAGTATGGCAAATTTTTATATATCAATTAACATCTATATTTTAACTTTACTATTTTACACTTTCTAATTATCCAAAGACACCAAATATAAACAAAAACTCTAAACAAGACCATGTCACAAATACATCCAAAACGTATCCGAAAGTGTCCAAAGCATGTTCGAACATGCATCAGAGCATGTCGGAATTAAAAAAAAAACGATGGACAAATGTTGATGCGTGTTGGAAACCAACATTTTATCCTTGGAAGACTGTCCGTGTTTCTTAGGTTTGTAGGACCGACACTATCTCCTGCTCATCAATTTCCTCACCCACAACCATATTTGAGTAGGTAACAAAGTATAACCATGTAGCAAACATTGTTTCCAACCGTGAGATCATAACCATTTCCAGCTTTCAAAACTTAATTTTTTCAGCATTTAAATAGCAGTCCTTTGCTATTCACTTGACAAGCATTTTTTGGGAAGAAACACATAACCCCTCCCAACGGACCTCATTTCTAACATAGGAGAGAAAGAGGGGTGACAATGCAGTCATATATCATTCACAACCTATGAAATTAAATCAATGAGAGTGGCAAGCATGCATCACACAGTCAACTTTCCCTATTCCACCAAGGTTGCACTTACATAACCTAAGAAAAGAGAGACACTATTACTCAAACAAGCTGAATAAGTGGACTCTAAAGTACTGTTCAGGAAGTCAACAACTAACACATGATAGTTTACGGCCTTGACAACATCCAGTATCATTCATCACAGCAACTACTACAGTAGAGTACAGAAGCTAACACGTATTACTCAGAAGAAAAAGTAAGGCAAATAAGTAACCAGGAAACACTAGAATTTTGGCAGAATTCTCACCAGTGCAGCAATCTTTTTTATCATCACAGCTGGATTTGAGTATAGTCCTTTCACAAGAGCCGCAATTAGTTGTTTCAACTTAGAAAGTTTCTTATCTTTCTGTGCATCTACAACAATGATATCAGCTCTGAAACCCTCAGCCTCCAAAGCAAAAAGCTCTTCGAGGGTAGGAAGACGGTAAAAGATATCTTTAATCCTTTTGTCCTGCACATGGTTGCATGCAATAGGTTTCAATGGTCACTGGTCACTCTTTCTAAATACTCCTTTTTCAATTCGAGTAATGGGGCAGACTGCAGACATTGCTTAGGAGGAACAGTGGCAATTTTCCTCCCCCCAAAAAAAAAATAAAAAAGAAGAGTATAACAAAAGCAATGTTTAAGATGGCCACCAAGCCTGTTGGTAGCCATCCAAAATTATTGAGGTCACTGGCTTCCCTCCAATTCCCCTTGGAGCAAACCTGACTTTACCTTCATCCCCTTCCCCAACAAGGAAATCTGGAAAAGTAAAGGAAAATTGGCAATGCAGATTATTCATCCTTAATTACAAAGCAACCAATTAACTGCTCATAAAGCATGGCCATTATATATACAAATTGGTGAGAAAAATGAACACCAGGATGTATTGACCCAATTGAAGGCAGCAGTCCTCTTTTTGCCTATAGCGTTGTGTTGGAGGTCCTTTGAGCAGCAGGAGGACAGCAGAGGCATACGTTTTTTCATATAAAGAAGACAAACATGTGGTTTGACTATTTCAAGATGTATAGGAACCCAAGAGGATGGTAATATGAGATCACATGCTAACTGAATAGAAGGAACAAATTCCATTTTGTATGACCTTTATCTATAAGGCATTTTACGGAAAGTATAAATATCATATCCTAGTCGGTCCAAGAATAAGGCAGGCCCAGTTGGACAAACTGACCAGCCCAGATCAATTTCACACAGGCTATGCAAATCTGAAATGCTTCCTAAGCAGGGTTCTGTTAAGAATCATTAGCAAGGTAGGTTTTTCCTTTCATCAAACTATATCTTCAAAGAGGCAGATTTACTCAAGTCAATTGGAAACTTTCCATCTTCGGATGACAATAGACCACAAGTGGCTTTGTGGGAACCAGACTATTGGAGCAAGGGATGTCTTTACTCAGCTATACGGAGCTTAAGGCTTTATTCAAGTACTTGAGGGAGTTCAAGGCACATGAATTATTTCTCATTATTTTTCACTTCATCAAATTAAACATATCAAGGATGGCAATTGCATGGCTGATCAAGTTGCTTTACAAGGAGTAAGAATGGAATAGAAGCTATAGGAGTAAGGATAAAGATCTGTGGATGTGCTGCATTACTTCATATTTTTCATGTGATATGGGAGAGAAAGTTAAAGTATTCACACATGCAACAGCCAGCATTAATCTAGATAATCATGTTCCAAGATCCTTCTCCTTTGAGAAGGTAGGAGTGCAGAGATGTTACTGTTACTAGGATTTCCAGGCATCGCCAAAGTACAAAAAAAATTTAGGGATAGGATTAAGGAGTACAATTATACAAGAGTGTTGAACAGGTTAATATTCTTAATGGAACATGGAGAATGAATCAAAGTTAAAATATCTACAGTGGCACAACTAGTGTTAATCTAGAAAATAATGTGCCATGATATTTCTCCACTTCTCCCCTTTTTTGGAGGGAAGAGAGAGGAGCTACACTGCGATGCTATTTTTAGTAGGATACCAAGTTGGCTTCACTCAAATACAAAAGTTATTTACAGAGTTGACTATAACAATAACTAAAAAAATAGCCTACCACATGAGGCTCCCAAATCTAGGGTCTGGGGATGGTCATATATACAGCCTTATCCTTGTATTGTAAAAGCTTATTTTCAGAGCTTGAACTTGAGACCTCCACATCACAATGGAGCAACCTCACCGTTGTGCCCAAACTCATCTCATCTATAATGCTATTTGCCCCAAAAAAATCATTTACAAGCACTGCACAAATTTAACGAAATAGTAATAATAATGAACATGTTTTAAAGGTAAGAAGTCAACATAAAAAAGTATGATGAGGAGAAAAAGTAATTACATTCTAGCAACTAAAATAAAATCAAGCCAAATAACTGCAACAGATTCAGAAGCACATCATTTATGGATGCAGTTGCTTATCTTTCAGGTGCCAAAAATGGGCAGGCAAGCTTCAGATTGATGACCCGTTCATGCAAAATTCTACCCCTCCCCTCTCCTCCCCCCAACACCCCCAAAAGATAGTACCTTTTTATGTAACAATCTTAGAAAATCATTTTATTGAAAAAAGTGCCAGGAGAGATTACATATCAAGTAACTGAGAGAATCATTATCCAGAACTTACCGGAATGACAGAATAAAAACCATTTGGAATGGGCTCAGAAAGCACTCCAGTGCTCCAAAGAATCTGTGATGCTGTCTGGGAAGACAGTACATCTTGCACAGTGTTTCCAGTGGCTTCCTTTTGACCTAAAGACTCTTCTTGAGAAACCAAAGAAACAGATCCAAACTTTTCAACAAAATCTGATGGCCACCAAGTAGTGTTAGAAGACCCCTGTTCTGCTTGTCCAGTGTCATCATGTGTCTCTTCCATATTGTCAAACACTAAGAAAGAAAAACCATTTCACCCCACTTGTCACCCCATAAAAGGCCTATTCAATATAGCACCTAGATGTAGCTTCAAACAACAAAACACTGGCTTAATCTCTTTTGTCCTGACTCCCTTGATCTGTGGGCCATAAGACCTGCAAAGGGAAGATCAAAGAGTCAATTATCATTGTCTTCTCCATTCCCTTCCTCTCATGAATAAATAGTATCACAGTGACATAAATAACACAATCATGATCTTGCAAAGCCTAGTAATCCTAAACTATGGAACCAACTTGGCTTGATCTTACTGCTTTCAAACACTGAAAAAATAGCAATATAAAATAATCCAAATGATGATATATCTATAGAAAAACAGATTTCTAGTTCAGCCCAAAAGATAAAACTGATGGTGGATATGCAACACTTAGCAGATCATATAAACATCATAAATAATCAAACAGGAAAGGAAAAAAAATCAAAAAAATTATCAATAATGTTCTTTTGGGGTTTCAAGATTGATGTTTTTAAGCTAGAAAATGAAACAGTGCAGCTTCAACCCCCCAAGTTAAAGAGATGAACCTCACAAGACATCCATCATCATGTTGCAGCTACAAGCACAAAGCCAGCATATAGTCTAAATCAAAATTTCCAAATGACTTGTTTACAGGTTCTCCCAACAAATGAAATTTGCATGTTTTCTACAGCTGCCATTAGGCAACACTGCAGTAGGACTTTTCTTCTGTCATTAAAGGCATGTCAGAGCAGTACAAAGAAAGAGAAACGTGCCAGTAGACACATGGCCAACACATTTCATCACATTATAAATCAGAACACCTTACAAATCGTCGAGTAACAATAAAATTTATGAAGAAACTCTACTATTTTAACCAGTAGGACAGTGTAGAGTTCTCCCCTAGGCAACCATCTAGCCAAAAAGATCATTCGTAGGTGGATGGGATTCACAGCAGGATTCCAGTCCATGTACTTTTTTTCCCTTAAAAGAATAGAAATTTAATTAAGAGGTGTCAATAGCAAACTGGTCAAGTGAAGTGCTATGCCAGAAAGTAGAAGCTAAAACGGCTTATCCATTCCTTCCAAACTATCTAAAACAGCTTATCCATTTCTTCCAGACTATCATCATGAAATCAGACCAAACCCTTTCCATCCTAAACATGTAGTCCCCAAATAAAAACGCAGGGGACTAAATAAATTGTTACTTGAGTTGGTGAATCTCATTGCTTCCTGAGAAACAGACATTATTACTTTATATGCTTCTTACCAGGTAGGTGACATATATAGCAATCATAAACTCACGCTGCTCTTTCACAAAGAGTTGATAGGTATATCATTCAACTCATTCCTCCCACTATCATCAAATTCCTTCCTCTCTCTCCCATCAACTTGATTCCTGTCCTCCTCCCTCCCTCCCTGCCTCTCTCTCTCTCTCTCTCTCTCTCTCTCTCTCTCTGTGAAAGTGAGGGTGGAAGTGCAAGCGCATCAATGTCGCACTGTAGGAGACCTTAAAATTTGACTATCAAGGCCAAAGTCACTCCCCTTTTTGATCGGTTTAATCCTACATTTCTGCCCTAGAGCTCAAGGATTGATATCTTAGACAAAGTGTCAGATGCAACAAAAAGCAAATTGCTACATCAGTAAAAGAAGATCTGGTAGACCTTACAAAGTAAACTCAAATACAATACTTTTGTGCATGCATAAACTCAAATACAGAACGGCAGACAGATGAGTATATGCACATGCTAAACACAAGCGCGATCTCTCTCTCACTCCCTCCCTCTAAAAATGTAAGTCATTCCCCCTGTGATGCATATAACAACTAGCATGCAGATGTTAAGCAAACAATATTAACATTACAAACAAATATACAATTTATAGTGGTCATGTAACTCCTGTTAGATGCATATGAAATGTGAACTTCAACAGATATACCAAATGCAAATTCAAGTTCTTTGAAACTGTATGGTTTAACCAGTTTGCAGCAGTACAGAAGAGGGTGATAATGAGAACTTCAAATGCATTTTTCACATAATCATTGTGGCCAGTTCTTTACATCACATAGATTAGCCTGTCATCCAGGAAACTAGTTACACTGCACAATTGACACACAGATCCAATGCCACACCTCAAGCTTGTGCACATCTACCTCAATCCTAAACTCAATAATATTCAATCTCTTTTTCCTCCAGAGACATTTAGAATAGATGCAACCAGTGTATTTCGGTAACAAGCAAGCAACAAATAACCATACAACAATTGGCGCCCAGACATACCTAGGCAAGTTAGGTCAGGCAAAGCTTTGGGTTTGCTATCTAGAGGACTTCAGTTTAAGCTGTTGGGATAATGGCGTACATTGTTCATGTGGATGAAGGCATGCATTTGGGGCTTAATTTCGTAATTTACCAACCTTCAGTTTATTAATGGGCTATCCCATCATCCATTAATGGCTGATACCGAATTTGAAGGGTGATTCTCCCAGTGACCTCACCAGAGATTCCTCATCGTAAAGTGAAAAAAGGGTGCTCTAGACATATCCCATAAGGCAGAGAATGGTAACTGACAATGCTGTGGGTATTCCCAAAATGCCATTTAAAATGATGACAATTTTCGAGAGGAAGGGCATGGCCTAAGATTCTCCAAAATTTTATGTTGCTGTAGTATGTCAAGTGATGTTTGACAGCAAAGAAATAAATGACCCACAAATATAAGCTTGACTGCAAGAATGCAGATGTATAAAACAGGATTTTTCTAGTCAGCCGATGTATAATATAAGTAATTTAATTATCACAGAGAATCGCGTTAGACCATCCAACATGTAGACTTCAAACAAGTAAAGATCATTAATTCCAGGCTCTTAGTTAAAAAAATTATACCATTCTGACACTGCTAATATCCGCAAAAATCATATCATAGAGTTGAGCAATATAAGCACGTCATTACAACCCCAAAAAAAAACCGCCTCCACCCAGAGTTTGGAACCGATTCAAGCCTGAATCTCATCTATCAGCCCAACAAATTAGATGGCGACAATAAACTGTTTCATAAAATTTATACTTCGGATAATAGTGACATGCATAATAGTCATTATCATCACAAAAAGCCGCTACACAATATTCCTCTCACTAGGAAGAAAGAGACTGTTGGATCAATACTAACATGTACTCTACTGATAAACGAACAGATGAAAATTTGGATAGGAATCTTGCCCCTTTCAATGAACCCTATCAAACGAATACATGAAGATTCGTTCCCAAACTCTATCACGATAAAAGTTAATGCGCTGAAGTGCATTCAATTATCAATACATTAAACTGAAAATTTACTAACCCACTACTTGGCTAAACACAACCAGTTCATAAAGGAGACCATTCCGTTCAACAATTAAGTCACGACGAAAAAATCAAGGATAAAGTGATCAGTCAGTAAAAACTAAGAGACCGCGAAGAGAGATGCCACCAGCAGATCCGAGGTATTGAACCGCAGGAAACAATGGGAGCCAAAGGCATTTGAATTTCAACAACACCGAAGTCTCGGACACATTCTGAATCAGCAACACTAACACGGCCAGAAAAACGATTGCACCTCGAAAAGACAGAGAAAAAGTGAAAAAAAATACGAGATATAAAGAGAAAAAGGCAGGGATTCTCGTATTTGTTGGATTCGAATGACGAGGAGAGATCGTTGACAAGAATTATGATCGATAAGGAAAGTATTTGCTGAATTGAATTCTGCAAGAGGGAAAGTTTCGGGTTGGAGGGAGAACCGCGGTGTGAGTCACGTGCTTGGAGTGGGAGGCGTTGATCTTTTTGGCCATGCCCGACAGCCAGCTGGCTCCGCGGTGGCTCGCCTACCTCCAAACATCTTCGTCCGCGTGAAATTTTGAAACCTTTTTTCTTTTTTCTTTATGCTTTTTATTAATTATAATTATTATTCTATTATATGATGTTATTACTCATTCAAATGTATATATTTATTTTTCAAATATATATTAAATATAATTAATTATTAAAATTCATACTAATTTTATATATATGTAAGCTAGTTTCTTATTTTAAAAAATATATGATACTATCAACTTATTTTATAATTTTTATGTAAATAGACAATAATATCGAATATTCTCACCCACATATAGATAAAATTTCTTGTAAGAGTAGCATGATCCAGTGGCAAATTTTTTGTGAATTTTCTGAGATTAATTGACCATATTCAAATAAATTATATAAGCAGATTAAAAAATATCATAAAATTACATGTACGTAATTAAACTGAATTTTTTATTAGTAAGAAAGAATATTTTAGTTAACTCCATAAATTTTTTTTATTAATTATTATGATTCATTTATTTTTATAAAATTTTATAGATTTTGATACTTTTATAAAAACAATTATATAATTATTTTAAATATAACGTGTATTTAAAATTTATATCATAATTTAAATAAATTTAGGTTAAATTATCGAACCTTCTATCCGAATTTGGAGCTCACTCCATGATATATCTTATAAGACCCGATATTTTATTATTATTTATGACGTCATTGTTATAAACATTGGTTCAAGTTGATGAACAATTGTACAATAAAATTTAGACAAAAAATTGAATTAGGTGGTTTTAGACATAGCGCTTGATAGGTATTTATTTCCACACTTACACATGTTCAATATAATAAATGTGCACCTACTACATGACTATGGGGCACCCATGCATGTTTATGACAAGATGGTGGAACTTACACCTGTATTGACACTTATACATATTTGACACAGAACGTTGACACCTAAGTTGTACTAGATGTGACGCTCGTGTATAATTGAGATTTTGGATGGTACCTAATATTCGTCGATTTAGCGCCCATGCATCGATCCTATTTTTAAGGTATCATGTACCGTTTGTTAGTCTTTTTTACGTATTTAAAAGCAAGAAGAATAAACGAGAATGGGATAAGAAGAAAAAATAATAGAAAGGGAATCAATAGATTTGTTGTGCTTTGTTGAGTCAGATATGTGAAATCATAAGTTAAAAGTAAATATTTTAGAACTTATTCCTTAATCTATTTTTGAATTCTTTGATTTTTACTTGAATTTTTTGTATTTAATATATATACATGTCACATCTTATATCCTTATTTTAAATATTATTATATGCATATGATGGGTACACCAATAATGGGCTGGCCCAAAGAAAGGTCAACGGAAGCCCAAGAAGACCAATCAATATTTTTACGGCCTAGTGAGAAGACGGGCCCAGGAACTGGAAAGCGCATAACGGTCAACGTTGGCGTTG
>JAOVVI020017875.1:0-10501 GCA_028571085.2 Nepenthes alata | reverse complement strand
TCAAAGGTCATTCTAATTCCTATTCTTTTGTTCACAAAGGCAAGAAAATTCACATTCATCCTTTACCCCCAAAACCGATGACTCTCAATGGAACAAAGGCTGTGGTAAAGACAAAAGGATTACATATCATTAGTCTCACAGCATGTGATCATGTAGCCATCATCGAAACTATTGTGTTTGCTGATATTGTTCTCGGAGCCTTTCCAAAAACATTGGGCCGTATCCCGATGTCCCAACATGTTCGTACATCCATAATGGCCAAAACATTTGCACCATATCTTCATTACTTACACATCGAGATTAATACATATTTGAAAATAATTCATACCTCATGTCAATTTCACACTGATGTGCATAAAATCCATGTTGCCTTTTACATTGGAGATTCTGTTATGGTTTGGACCATACCACAGCAGCGTTTATATGGGCCGGTTTCTATATTACATACTTGTAGTGCTAGTCCATTTAAGATTTTCAGCGATTCGGGTCAACTGTATATGTTATTGATATTTTATCTCCTTTGGACACTACCTTCTATGTTGAAAATTTTCTCGATTTTTACCCATCAATTGATCCCCTTGACATGCCCCCCGACACACCACATATTGTATATCGACCTATTTCTACACCTCTCCACCCTCCCAACACATAATGATAAAATTGATACTATTTTAGATGAGCAACTTATATCTCCCAGGGATGGAGTAGTTCAGCGCTTCCTTGTCAAATGGATTGGCTGGATAGAGCTCGAGACTGCTTGGATTGCTCGCAAGACACACCACTAGTTTGACTCCGGTATATTGCACTTCTATCAGAGTCCGCAAGATTGCACATCTCCAGGCCCAAATCATGTTCCTTTAAGCGACATTGGTGGCTTAGTTTGATTTCGGCTCCACTCCCACGTGTCTCTAAACATTGATGGCCACTTGCACCGCTACTCGGCTTGCACGTGGGAAGTTCAATACATAAGTTTTAATTCGACAGGGTTAAATTCCAGCTACCCGGGGAGAATTGATGCGGACATCCGAGACGAAGATTTGCTTTGATTTGCATTCCAAATTAGATTTAATTTTATTTCCATAACAGCTTTGATTATTAATTATAGATTTGATTTGATTTTTATTTAGTAGAGGTTTGATTTTATTTCTCTTTGATTCTATTTTCTAATTAGGAGTTATTTGGTGGTAATTTTATTTCCAATTTTCTTAGGCATTGGGTTCTCTATATAAGAACCTCTACTTCTATTATTTAAAAACATTAATGAATATTTTGAGACATTGAATATAATTGAGTGTTGCAATTTCTTTCATTCTCTCTCCATTGGTTTCTTCTGTTTCTTGTCTCTACCCCTCTTCGGTCTCTCTCCCCTACCTTCCCCTCCCTACATCAAGAAGACTCGGATTTGGTTGCCCCTGGCTCATGGAAATTTCATTCAAATCTGCATGGAAAATTTTTCAGCCACCTCATTCACTTGTCCTTTTGGCATCATTGATTTGGGGTATATGAAATATCCCCGCACAAACTTTAACTTTCTGGCTTGTGGTTTGACATAGACTTAACTCAGTCATCTACAAAGCTTTATTTAGAAGGACCTCCTATGTCTGTTCTCTGCCACAGTGAAGTTATACCCCAGGGACACCTCTCCTTCATATGTTCCTAAACATTATGGTTTTGGAAGCACATCCATCAGAAGGCTAGATGCTCTCAGCCACTGCTCAATTGGAACAGAGGCATCCTGTAAGCTGCTATTGGAAAGGTAGCAATACAAATTCAGTGAATGCCCATCTTGTCCCTGCTGCTTTAGTTCATTCTATTTGGAGGGGAAAAATAGATGCATTTTCTATGATACTGCACCGTGATCTCCTGATCAAGTGGTGTCCATAATATATCACACAAACTGTGACAAACCTGTAACTTTCCATTTCAGCAGGAATTCACTGAGCAGGGTGAGATTAAGGGCTTGGTGTCTACCCTCCAAGCTCCCAGATGATAGTGAATTTTAGGAGTGAATACTTCCTGACGTCCTTTGTAATTGTTGCTCATATTTTGTGACGAATTTTATTTCCATGTTTTTAGTTGTTTTTTATTTAATTAATTTTATACCTTGATTTACCCGGTGGCTTAGCTTAGCTCTCTTTTTTGGTCCCGAGGAATAACAAATAAGACTAAGTAATGCTTAACCTTGGTTTTATGGACATTGTTTTTCACATTAACTAAAGAATTCTTTATCTTTTTATGTGGATGTTCTTTTGGACTGCCTAATCAATCTTTTTATTTGCAGTGAACTTGTATTGAGTTTTTGGGGTGCCCCCTCAGCACCCTAAAACTAAAACTTTTGTATCTTACTGCTGAGAAGTCCTGATTTATATCTGATTTAATATCCTGGACAGCTCTGAGAATATTTGGTGCTGATAAGAAAACCGTACATTGTCTCCTTGCCAACTATATGGAGAATGCTTCTCCTATTTCCAGAAGTGGTAGATTAGATATCTTTTCATTTATCCTTTTAACATATTGGTTAATTGGTGCAAGACTTTGTATAAAGCAATTGTATACTCTTATAAATGATATAAGAAAGAATTATTTCATCTTTTATGGTACCAGAGACTCGATTTCATCTTTCATTGTTGAAGAACTTGACTCCCTCAGCCTTCATTGCTGAGAGACTCCATTCCAGCCTTAATTGCTATAAAGGCCACAGCCTTCATTGTGTCCCTCGAATTTTCTTCCACTGTGCCCCCTGAATCCCAAATGACATATTTTTTTAGTGCCAACAAAAAGCCATTACAAGTAAGTATGTCTGAAATCTCTAAGATCATTACTATAACAGAGCCATCACAAAATTCATCATCATCAGGTGACCTCCAAAGCCTGAATCTGTCCAAGCACCTTATAGGAAGAAACTACCTCTAGTAATCCCATATTTTGAGAACCTGGCTAAAAGGAATACGAAAACCAACTCTATGCAACCCAAGATTAGCAAAAATGGTATGTTTACCGCATAAAAATATGGGAGACAGTACGCCAAACCTACTCTAAGGTGCAAGATGCATCCTTAGTCTACGAAATCAAGACCAAGATCTCACCCAAACAAGGTAAACTCTCCATGATTGAGTTTTACTATCTAATGAAACGACACTGGACTATTATCAAGACCTCAAGATAAGTGTCTCAAGGATGCCAAAGGACTCACAAATTTTGTGCAGAGAGATAGGATCCTTGAATTCCCAGCCAATTCAAATGTGTAATATGAACCTATGCAACTTAAAGTCGCAAGGAACAATTGCCACTTTTGACCAAGGTGTTTCCATTATTCGAGCAAAAGAAAGTAGAAGGCCTATCATGTTTGAACCTCAACCATTCAAGACGTTTAGCTATGATCACAAAAAAATTTGGAGGCTATAAGCCCAACTCCCATTTGGGACATCAAACATCCATTGAGCATAGGAAGACTGATGGGAGCAAGGCACCTAATCCTAATTGGGAAAGGCTATGGTGCAGCTACTACAAAAAACCTTGCCACACAAAAGCAAATTGCTTCAAACTTTATTACAAGACACAATTATTAAACCAGAATGGGGAATTTCAAAGACAATTGCAACACAAGCCAATCTCACCAATGGTGAAAGGTTATATCAAGAAGATCAATCTCCTCCTCCCACTATCGAGAAAGGTGACGTAAGGAAGGAAGAGGTGGATAAACTCCGAAAACTCCAAACTCCTTGAATACATCCTCTATTATGTGCTCGTCTGTGAATTCAGGAAAGTATTTTGGTTCTTATTATCTTGTGCCTTAATCTCCTCTCACCTGGACTCCTGTGTAATAGATTTTAGAGCCATGGATCACATGACCTCTTTCTCTGCTTGATTCAATACTTATAAAATATCTCCCAAAAACAAAAAAGATCTTCCATTGCGATTGCCGACTAAGGCACTACAAATTTATTTTCTCCCTTACCCTTACACAATGTTTTACATGATCCAAAACTAGATAGAATTCATGCCTTCATCTTTCATATCACTAATGATTTGAATTGCAAAGTAACATTTTTTATACCAATCATGTTTTCAAAAATCAAACCACGGGGATGACAATTGTGTTTGCTAAGGAGAGAAATTAACTTTACTATCTTGAACATTTGAAAGGCTGAGGACAAGCACAAGGGTTGTCCCTAGCCTATACAACCAACCCATCCACTTTCGAGACTTAGCTCCAACACTTATGCCTTAGGCAACCCCTTCCACCTCCTCAAAATCGTGTTCCCCTCTCTGTTTCAAATATTAATGTTACTAATTTCTAGTGTATTGTGTGGTTTTGTGAAACATTATCATATGTCTTATTCTAAAAGTAGTACTTGTTCAACTATGCCTGTCACAAAGATATTTGGGGTCCTAGATTCCAAATGTAATAGGATCCAATTGATTGATTACGTTCATTGATGATTGCACTAGAACAATATGAGTGTTTCTTATAATGGACAAATCCAAGGCTAGCAATATCATCATAACATTTCATAAAATAATTCAGGCCCATTTTGGAGTAGCCATCAAAAGAATTAGATATGGCAATGCACAAGGCCACTCTAATCAAGCCCTTTTATCCTTCTTTTACAATGAGAGAATTATTCATGAAGCCTCTTATATAAATACACTACAACAAAATGAAGTTACCAAACATAAAAATAGGCACCTCATTAATGTTACCCATGCACTCTTACATCACAATCATGTCCCTAAATCGTTTTGGGAATTCATCACCTGGTTGCCCACTAGAAAGCTAAAAGATTGAAACCATATAATTTTCCTTGCAGTATTCTTCAAGACCTACATAAATCCAACAAACTACCAGTTGAAGTGTTGTTGTGCATCTTTTGTTCATTTTCACTCATAAAATGGGGTCAAGCTTGACCTACTAGTATTTAAGTGCATCTTTTTTGGGTACTCCAGTATGAAAAAGGGGAACAAATGATATTATCCTTCCATGAGAAAATTCTGTGCCAATGGATGTAACCTTTCATGAAAATGAGCCTTACAACCAATGCCCACTTTCCTATCTAGACGGGGATAATTCTGTAGAAGATAAGGATGAGTTAGAGGAGCATCCATCCTTATCAAGTCTGTCCACTCCTTAGCCAGGTGAACTTGATATCCTGCAAGAGCAACCAAAACTGAATCCTGAAAAGCCACTACAAGTCTACTGAAGAAAATACAAGTCCCCACCTCATCCAAATCAGATCCATGAGTACATATTAAGTGATGATTCTACTCTCTCCAAATTGGTTCAGCACGAGTAACAAGACTTTAAACTACCTATAGTCATAAAGAAAGGTACCCGGGTATATACTAAACACCTAATATCTCACTATGTTTCCTCTCATAAATGCTCTTTGAAGTATAGGTATTATCTTACCTATATTGATTCCATTAATATTCCCTAAGCAAATTGAGGCACTAAGGAATGAGAATTGGGTACAACTTATAAGGGAGGAACTGATTGGTCTAGAGAAGAATAAAACATGGTTGATAGTTCAATAAAGGAAAACGGCTGATTGAGTGTAAATAGGTATTTAACCATGAATACAAAGTGGATTTGTCACTAAGATAAAAAGCATGATTGGTAGCAAAGGGGCCCACCTAGGCCTATGGCTAGACTGCCAAGAGACTTTTACCCAAGTGGCAAAGATGAATACAGTCCGAATCTTATTGTCCCTTGCAGCTAATCTCGGCCAGGGACTACAACAATTTGATATGAAGAATGCTTTTTTATATGAAATTTGGAGGAAAAGGTGCACATGGAACCACCACCTGGTTTTATTGGTTCATTTACTAATAATGTGTGTCAGTTAAATAAGTCTTTGTATGGCTTGGAAAAAGCTCGTGGATCTTGGTTTGGGATATTTATCAAGGGCGTATGTATATGAGGTATAAGCAAAAATAATCAGATCAGACATTATTTATTAAACATTCAATTGTAAAAATAATCATTTTACTTGTATATATTGATGATATTATCATGACAAGAAATGATTCCAATAATTTAGAAGCCATCCGAAAAAAATAAGGGAATTTGAAATCAAAGAGTTGGACGACTAAAGTACTTTTTGGTTTTTGGATATTGAAGTTGCCTACTCAAAAGAAGGAATCTTTATGTCACAACGAAAATATACACTAGATTTCTTGAGAGAAACTGAAAAATTGAACAGCAATGCATCAAGTAACCTGATTGATCCAAACCATAGGTTCAGAGAAGAGGCTAATGATCATTCTGTTGACCTAGGAAGATACCAACGACTTGTTGGAAGATTGATCTACCTCTGACATACTCAACTGTACATTGCATATGCAAAAAATATAGTTAGTCAGTTTGTATATGAACCAAAAACAAGAAATATGCAAGCTGTTTAGAAAATTCAAAATTATTTGAAGTTTAACACCGCGGAAGGGGATCCAATTTGAGAAAGGTAGGAGACTCTAACTAGAGGCATACACTGATGCGGATTTCCTATTAAACAGGAGGTCCACATTCATTTGCTACATGTTCCCTGGAGGAAACGTTAAAGCCCACAGTAGCAAGATCAAGTGCAGAGGCCGAATTTTAAGCTTGACATAAGGATATGTGAACTACTATGACTAAAAATAATTCTTGGTGAGATGAGGGACCAATGAAACTCTCCTGTGACAATAAATTAGCTACCAACATTGCTCAAAATCTGGTGGAACATAACCGTACCAAACATATTGAGGTAGATATATTCTATAAAGGAAAATCTCAACAGTGGTCTCCTTAATACTCCATACATGTCATCAAGCAAACAATTAGCAAATGTTCTTACGAAAGGCCTACTACTCTAAGATTCAGGAGCTCACGGCTAAGCTGGGAAATGGAAAACGTCTACTTGCCAACTTGAGAAGGAGCGTTGAGAAATCTCGATTGTATGGAGATGGAATATTTGCTAATTTGATATGATACTGTGGACAACTTTGATAATATTTGTAATTTTATTTGATGGGAAAATCATACATTATCTCCTAACCAGATAACAAGGGGAATATTTCTTTTCTTTTCAAACTTTGTAGATTAGAAAATATCTTCATATGTCTTTTTAATATCTTCCTCAACTCATGCAAGACTTTGTATAAAACAATTATATAACCTTGTAGATGATATACAAAATAATTATTTCTTCTTTCACTTATCAATCACCAAAAATGCCAAACACCTTTTATGATAAGTGACTAAAACCATTTACAAGTAGTGGGGACACATTTCGTTAGGATGTTGAAGCTAGTGATGCATGGCAAGCAGCAACATGTAGGAATCAATCAATTAAGGTGGATAATTTTCATTCTCTTTTGAGCTATTTACAAATGAAGTCAATAAATTGATAACCTAGATTACTGGGTACCTCATTCACCAAAGGAAAGTTTCTGGTACATTGAACTCATAGTGAATAAATCTGAGAAAGAACACTTCAATAGTAAAATTCTCTGAAACCTATGTTGCTGAGAAAGGCAAGTGATGGCAGAATTCCATTTCTAGCAAGTCAGTAGATAAAATCTTTGGGTGTGGTGATAAGTCCATTGTTTACCATATATTATAATCTCATATATACATGGACTCATGGATTAATAACTGCTCTTTTCTATAATGGAACCACCTAAAAGAACAAGTTCTCTAAATTTGATGTTATGCAAAAAGCATTTATTTCAATGTGCAATTAATAATAATGTGTAGTGCTTAAAGGACAAGCAATGGAAAAAAAATAGTTGAAATGTACAGAACATCCACAAAATCCCAAGGGAAAGGAAGAATCAAGAAAAATTAAGTTCCAATAATAGCTCAGTGTAATATTAGGTTGAGAAAACAGAACATACAAGGGAGCACGAAATGGTCTTTCTCGCCCTCCGAAGCGGAGCTGCCCAGACTCTTTCTTACCCCCAAGGCCACCTCCTTAACGAAATATAGTAATGAGGTACAGATTATGAAGCAGAAGTTGACCTGTATCCATTTATTTTTTCAAAAAAATGTCAACTGACCTAATCTTCTTGGAATCCACCCTGTCATTAATTGTTGTCTGTTGTAATCCACAATAATTTCCGATGCATCAATAATACAATGGTGAGCATCCTACATGACAAAACAAGAAAAAAAAAATTAAGCTCCATGACACGAATTTCACCAAAATGCAAACAACAAGAGATAGCAATAGAAGGTAACACTTTTATTTACGGGCTGCTGAGGACCACGGACTAACAGATGTAAACAATTTTTGACAGCTTCCTTAAAAATATGAAACAACAACCTCCCCACTTTCTCCCCAATTTTTCTCTCATATCAATATTTGTTCAATCATCTAGCGATCATTTTGATTTTTAATCTCATTTCATTTTCCTGTACTAACTTCTACAGTTTTCATCCCAGTTCTTCTTCATCCCTATCCTGCTGTGCATCATTGTAGCTCTTGTCCGAAATCTTAGTTACCATAATAATGAGCTTATACAGATTGTCCACTCCCCTTCCTTGATGCCTTCTTTTTAAGGGTAGAAGGCACTGGATAATGCTTACAAACTAACACCAGTTCTGGTACTCTTTTCGTACCCACTGGCGAATGGAAAAATACGGGGGTTACCTTCATATGACAAACCAAGGAAACTTTTACTATCCCTATTTACCCACCCGAAAGTAAGGATTTTTCCCTAAAGAAAAGGTAACATCATCAGTAACAACACCACCATAGCCACGCCTCCCAACCCAACACCCACACACAACCAGTAACATGGGCTTCTAGGCTACTGATCATCATCACTATCAAAACTTCACCATCCCTCTCCTTGAAACCCCAACAGCACCACCATAGCCACCCTTTCCCAACCAACACCCATACACCCTCAGTAACATGGTCATCTCGGCTGCTGGCTGCCGCCTCCGCTACCACCACTGCCCAACCTTCACCTCCCTCTCCCCTTATATCTCCTCCCACCCACCCTTCTCTCTCCCTTTCACACCACCACTAACCACAGCTGAACCACCACAAGTGCGAGAGTACCACCATTACCATCGCAAATTCAAGAACATTTCTCCCTGCTCTCTCACACTGTCCTCTAACAACATCAACAGCCAAACACCACTGCTAGGGAAAAGGGATAGCAAGCCAACATCTCACCACTGCTGCCACAAGCCACTTTCTCTCCTTGATCATCTGCACTCTCCCCTCTCACTCCAATGCACCACAACTGCCAGATTGTCATCATCATCAACCACAGTAGTGGAGTGGTTTCATAATTGTTGTAGCAACAGTTCCATGCTGGTGAGATGATGACATTGATTTGGGATTTCAGGTTATTTCCTTTTTGTTATTAATATTTGATTTACTTTTATTTCCTCCTCTATCCCCTTGTCCATCCCAAATAAGAAGGGGGAAACATTGCCGCCTCCTCCCTGACTTAACTTTCCCTCCTCTTTACACCCTTGACATCCCCACTACTTACCCCACCCCACCCAAAACTGACCCACCCAATTTTTCCCCTTGCATGAAACCAGGTTTCGGAGTTACAGGATGGGACTACACTCAATAAATAACTCAACCACCTTTCCAATGAGATTGATTCCCCAAGTCCTAACAAAGTAATTTTAAAACTAAATTTCAGTTAGACAATCTTTTTCCTTTAATATTTTCTCTCTTTGCCAGTATATGATAAAAAATTTGCTACATTCAGTGGTTCTAAATATTTCCCAATATATGGGACAAACTAAAGACAATTTTCAAAAATTTCAGGGGGCCACAACTTTGAACAGACCAAGGTCCAAGAATTATGCATGAAGTTGAAATAAACAATATATCTTTGGTCCAATTGAGATGAAAGGAGTCACGTTTAAGATTAAATCAATGAAGATTTTTCTTTTGTTGTGCGAAATTTGGTAAATGGGTACAAGAAAATTTATATGCCTATAATCAGCCTTCAGACTATAATCAGCTCTGAGTAAATTATACCATGCCAGGTAGGAGTGGAAGCATGAAGCAAGATAGTTGTAGCCTCCAAGGAAAGAAAAGTGCTTCAGGTAGCCATTAGCCTTCTGCTTCAACCAATAAAGGACAGCCATATATGCAATTTATCTCTCTCAACTTGGACAACATGAGGCAGGCCTTGGGAAGTTTTCTAATAAGCAAGAGGGATTTTAACTTTACTAAATATTAAATCCGCTTTGATGAACCTCTACTGTGACTAGCATTTGCTGCAGTGAAATAAATCAATTCGAGATAATGGCCTACTTCTTTACATCCACCATCAATGCATGCTGTTATTAATAGAAAGAAAAATCATATATCCATTCAATCACAAAGAGTAGGAGGCCTTCCAGTCTCTTCTTACTCTACCCTACCAGAGGAGACCAAGGGGCCTTTCATCACTGAAGCCATAGCACAACCATAGTAATCTTTCTCAAAACCCAAAGAGGCAAAGAACAAATGGAGTGTGCTACAAAATCCAGTTGGGGGGGAGG
>JAOVVI020017873.1:0-10502 GCA_028571085.2 Nepenthes alata | reverse complement strand
GTTGGATGTAAAGACCTGATTTTGACATGTGGTTTTGTACATGGATTTCATACCTATGGATATATATATGTATATGGGTTTGGTATAGAAATGTATGTAATGCATGTGATGAACAAGAAACTAAGCTTCTGCAGGTTTATAGTTCTGCTTCCGCTATGTACCTCTTTGTTTTTTACAGGTCCTAGATGACATATCCCTCATGAACTGTTATTATAGTAGATAGGATTGTGGAATTAATGCCATGGATGGCACCTGTGGTCCTGTAAAAGCGTGTTGTAGAAAAATTATGATATTTATAGATAGTTTTGTGCTTATACTGGTTCGTATACATGTTTTGTATAGGTTCATATTTTATATTTAGCCAATTTTAGGGAAGACTTTGCCCATTTTTTAAAAACTTTAAGTGAGTTTTGGGCTTCTATTACTATTCTGAATGACGAAATTTACTGAGGAAAAAAATTTCATTCCGTCACAAATAATATTAGTGACAACGATCAATAAAATTTAGCTTATTTATTGAATAAATGTAGTTACATATGTACACTCTAGAAACCCCAATTCTATATAAAAAGGAATCCACCAAATTAATCCCCATAAAGGCAGAAGCAACTCAATTCTCTCAAGGTTGAGGGCCGGGCAAAGACTTAGACGGCTGGCCCCCACATGGCTTTGGAAAATTCCTAATGTCAAAACTCTAGGAAGGCTCATAATTTCTCAAATTAAGACAACCTAAAGGAAAATTAGGGACAACCAATGAGATGATCCGCCTATAGAGGGAGATACCATCCTGGAACCTACCATCCGAGATGGGACCAACCTCCTTGGGCTGAAAACTCCTCAAGTCGAGCACACTTATTCTGAAGACTATCAATCAAATTTATGTTGAAAACTAATCGTCGTTCAACTTCTTGGCGCTTGTACTCAAGAAATGTGATCTTATTCGTAGCTATGGTGTTCTCATCCCGTAATTCTTGGGATCTCGCTATCCATTCGGATAATTCCTTCTCTAGAAATGCAGCATAATCTTAAAGTTGTCAGCCTTAGCTACAACAGCTTCAACCCGTATCTCCCACTCCCTGTGCATCATAGGAATGGTGTATGATCGGGAGAAGTGGATAATCTCAATGTCTCACTTGAACATCACATCCCTAACCAAGTGCACCAACTCTTGGGACTACCAGACAAAAAAAATTTTTAGTCAAACACAATAATATTTAGAAAAGGTTTGTGTATGAAGAGTCAAATGTGCAATACCTCCTAAGCTAAAAATTAGTTGCAAAGAAAGTGATCTAGTGATTATTCAGACTCAAAAACTGGTAGAGTCCTGCAGCAAAAAAGGGGTAGAGAATAGTGATGAAAAGGAATTGCAAATCTGGGTGGAGTAGAGAAGGCATCCAGATCCTCAGAATGCTTTGGTGGCAGGGAACCAACCTAAGGGGCCTCCTCTGTCTCTAGAACCTCCAATGTGAAGAGACAAGGTTCAGGAATCTCCACTGCAGCCTCACAAATATTTGTAGACATTTCCTCAGCCATTTCTCCATTATTGATAAACTTCGCCATTGAGACGACCGGAGGAGTAGAAATGAAATTGTCAAGTGACAAACTAACAAAAATCGGCACCCCATACTCAGCAATAAATGGAGTAGCAATCGGTTCTCCACGTTCACGCCTCAAAGTACAAGGTCATTTATTCCCATGAAAACAAGTAGGGGAGACTCACCTCCCGCTGTAAATGCAAGCTCTTCATAAAAAATTAGGCAACCTAGGGAGGAAAGGATCGGGTCTTACCTCTGAGACGGCCTACCGGCTTCCACCATGGTCATCTTGTTATAGGCCTCATCGATCATCCTCTCAACATCAATGATAGAGGATGAAAGGGATGGGCCAAAAATTGAGGCACCTGCCTCCCAAGTTGCTGCCTCCAAAGAGTCCCAAATGAAAAGGTCCCCAACTTTTCCTTTGGGTCTATGGGAAGGCACATCGACAAAAACGCTCCACCCACGTTAACTTCCTAGTTAACTTCAGTGAGTCTCCTATGGGTTATAAAGTTACTCGTCTTCTGAGGTTCAGCGACATTCCCCTTCATCAAGTGGGTTAACGTTTCGGCCATGAAAACCTCCATGTCCAAAACATCGTTAGAGTAAGCAAAGTTGTCCATTTTCTAGTTATTGGAGAGGATTCAATTGGAAGGAACTGCAATGAAAGAATATTAGTCCTTCCAATCTTTCACTAAATTTAGATTGCTTCTGCTTATTTTATACCCTTTTCTAAGGGTAAACAAAATCCAATTACCTTCCTACTTAAATCAAAAGACGACTTTAACTATCCTAGCGTCTAGATAAAGCTCTCGACAACGAAAGAAGACCAACAAAGAAACCAAGTACTTGATTGTGTTAGAATGGAGAAAGGTGATGGAACCCTAGAGCCTCCATTATCTCATAGAGCTCTCTAGCAAATGGAATGTAGAGACCCTCCAGTAGATGGACCTCATATATGGAAACGAAGCCACGCCATAAAGAGTAAGCTCTCTCATGATAAATGAACTTGGAAAGGAATAGCGATCAGAATATTATATTTCTTGTATATATCAAGTACCTTTTTAATCATATAGTTGGATAAAATATCAGCACCACCCTTGGAAGCTACATGAGGTGCCATGGAAATCAAAGAGAAGCAAAAAGTGAAGTTGGGCTGAGAAATAAAATGCAAGAAGATCAAGAAATGAAGGCGTGATAGAGTTTAAATCGAAAGATCTTAGCCCAAAGCAACACTGTCTTAGCCTACCTAAAGAGATGCATCATTTTAATGACAGGAGACAAGTGTCAATGCGGTGTAACGCCACAACACGTCTCTTCCACTACGCCAATAATGATGAACTGATGTGATAATTTCCAATGTAACAGTCTGGTAGTGGGCCGTCCAGTTGCCCTACTTATTTAATCAAACAGTTCAGTTCCAATCAAAAAGCCAACTCAGTTACTTCATAGATATTTTGGTTTCAGATTTATCTAGATTAACTTATTATGCAATGAGATATCAGAGGTTCTAACTGTTGGATTGTCAGATAGGGCAGAAAGATAAACAAAGTCCAAATATATGAGCAATCACTCAACTCATAAACAGTAGCTCAAGAATTACAAGCATAAGAAAGTTATATGAAGAAAAGTTTCCATTCTGGTTGTTTATTTATTAGATCCTTTCACAATGTATAAGTTTTATACAGTAAAAGTACAGCTCAGAAAAAATGAAGAAAGGAAAGAAGACACATGACCATGATTTGAATATTAAAAACTAAATATACACTTTTTTCTAGATACTCAGACACAAGTTGTGCCAAAAGTATTGTGAGAAAGAAGAGAATGAAAAAAAGGTCCTCCCATGCCAACAACATCTATCTCGATCACCTCTATTAGGTTCAACAAGATAAAAGTTGCATTATAACATGCTGGCCTAGCTTTAGAGAGACATAAAAGGGGAAAATCAAAATAGTTTCTCCAATAAAAGAGGATAACTACGATAGACTTCAAGTACATCCTCAGTAGATGACTACCAAACTAGAAGGATCTTCCCCACTAGCTTCAGCATGAGCATCCATTAGCAGCTGAGAAAATGATATATTTACAAAGAACGACATGTAATCAAACAGGGAAGAAGACGTTTTGGGATTAGCTTGAAGGGGGACCCACAATTTATAGCTGAGGAAAAACCCATCCGACAAGGAGATCAACACTTATAAAGGTATCAAATTGTGGTCAAACGTGATAGAGAATAAAATTCTATCAAATAAAATTGCCAATCAATATAAAATCTACAGTAGAGGCACACACAGTTAGCAAGAATGACAACTCAGTTAGCCTTTCATTAATAACATACTTGGGATTTGAATTCAAAACTCCAACCATGGGAGGTTAATATTAAATGGGCATTCAATCTTGATTAATAGTTACTATCAACTGAGGGATAAAAAAGCACTAGTGAATGAGCCGATCTAGAAACAGCCAAAATGTTTCCCACATTTACAACCAAATGGTTTTCTAATTAATTCAAATGGAAGTTACATTCTAAAAGTAATACCTTTCACCCACTGTCATGAAACACCTTCTACCATAGGCAATAGTTTTGGGGGACTGATCGATCAATTAGAAACCTGATTATAAATTCAACTCCTCCCAAATCAAAGAGGAAGGAGAGATCCAAAAAAGACACTCAAACAAAGAGTGCACCCAAGTGGAGCCACGCCCTCCGAATTCACACATCCCCATCCTCTTTCAATTCAAACTTTCCATCTTTTTCACTTTTTTTCTATTTTCTTAAGAAAAATTATTGATTTGAGCGTCAAAAAATATACCAGAGAGCAAGTTTCATATACCTCTTATCTCTTATTTGATTTGTTGTGATACACAAGATAAGGATTTGCAATCATAAAGATCAGGCCCACTGCCAATTAGATCAACTGAGTGATTAACTTGACTCTTTAATTCATACAACAATTGAGGTCCCTGGGACGCATCAAGCAGTAACATAAGAATTAGCACCCTGGCCAGGATTTAGTGAACTTTCCCATAATCAACAAAATTCATAATAGCCAGGACAAGAATAATTGAGTTCTTCCCTAATCATGGCACCAGTAAAACAAATTACAGATATTATATTCTTGTAGTATCCTTGTTGCAATTTGAACAGAAAGTACTATGCTACTTCTATATCTGTTATTATGCTATTATAACTTGTCTACTATAGTAATGCATCCTCAATGAAAATGTCATTGAGATGAATTGACCCATTAAGGACCTTATAATATGTGTCTCTAGCTTGGGAACTATTTCTTTCATAAAATCTCTTCCCTTGGTTTTAAAATACATTAGAACAATGATTAGAAGAGCGGAAACTTAGTGAAAAATTTTTAGCACGATATAAACTTAGTTCCCACAAGCAAATGAAGTGATAATTTTCAAAGCTAGAACATTTTTGTGGTGGTGAATAGGTTCTATTTGATGATAATTGTTGGAATTTCCAAAATATGCACACAATTGGGACAACAGAAACGATTCAAATCAAACATTGAAATATCAAAACCTTTGAGGGCTTTTTCAGTATGAGTGCTATGATACTCTTCCACAAAAATGAACACCATCAGTTAAATATTGTCAATAGATTAGGGCCCAAAAAAGTTTAACAACAATAGCAATCTTGCCTAACCGGCAAAAAAAGAATGTATTGCACAAAGAATCAATCTGAACAAAAACAATATCAGCGACAATAATCAAAAAGTTTAGTCAATTTATTAAGTGTACAAATATTCACAATATGGAGAGCCAAGTTCAATACATAGAGATAGCTACTGCATTGCCCATTGCATAAGCATGAATGCGTCGACTATCCTAAGGCCAAGAACCGGATGGAGACTTAATGATAAATCCCTGACTGTTTTCGAGAAATCCTTAATGTTGGAACGATAAGAAACCATGAAATTCCTCAAATCAATGTTGCCTAAAGAAAAATCAGGAGCAACCAAAGAAACAATCAAAGCAACAGGAGATGTGAAAATAGGCTCGTCAAGTGACAAACTAACAAAAAGGGGACCCCATATACAACTGGGAATGGAGCAGCAATCGGTTCATTCATGCCATTGAGAACAAGGTCATTCATTCTCAAAGTAGCAGGCAATGAAGCTTCACTGCCCTCAGTAAATCTGAACACCTCTTCAAAATTTTGGCAACCCGATGAAGAAAGGATATGATCTGACCTTCAAGACGACTCACCAACCTCCAATGTGGTTATCTCATCAAAGGCCTTGTCAATCGCCCTATCATAGTCATTAGAGGAGGACATATAGGGTGAACCAGGAGCCCAGAATCCAGTCAATCCAGCCACCACTTTTGGAGGATCCCGAATAAAAAGGTCCCCTAGTTTTCTCCTTGGTTTGTGGAAAGACATCTCGATAATGGCCTACCCTCCAATCCTAACATCCCAATTGATGTTAGCAAGCGCCTATCGGGTCAAAAGATGGCTCCTCTTCTGGAGCGACATTGCATTTTCCTTAATTAATTCAGTCAAAGGTTGAGCCATAAAAATCTCTGTCTCCAAGATGTCATCAGTATAGGTAGGGTTTGCTAATTTTTACTCATTAGAATTGGTTCAGTCTAAAGGAACTACAATAAAAAAATATTGGTCCTTCTAACCCTTTATTAACTTTAGATTCCCTCTACTTAATCTATACTTATTCTAGGGAGCAAAGAAATTTAGCCATTCTCTTCGTTAAATCATAAAATGACTTTGACAACCCTAGCATCCAAACAAAGCTCCCAACAGTGAAGAAAAATGTACAATGAGACCAAATACCTGATGGTATTAGGATGGAGATGTGCTACTGAAATTTCCAGAGCCTCCAGAATTTCATATAGCTCTCTCACAAAAGGAATGCGGAGCCCTCCCTCAAATGGATTTCATAGATGACAATGAAGTCAAACCTCAAAGAACAAACCCTCTCAGAGGGTGAAGGAACCTAGAAGGAAATGACGACAAGAATGTTAAACCTATTGCAAATATCCAACACATTTTTCTGCCATGAAGCTAGACAGAATCTCAATGACACCCTTAGATGCTACTCAAGAAGCCATGGAAATAAGGAGAAATGGAAAGCAAATTGGGGTTAAGAGAAATGGAATACGAAGAGATGAAGAAGTAAAGGAGCGCCAAATTTTAAATAGGCAGAGACTCCAATCCAAAATGACGTCACCTAGACACACCAAAGGGGCATATCATCATAATAGCTGAGACACGTGTCAGCATAGGAAAGCGATGCAACACGTCCATCTCGCTGAGCCAGCTATGATGATCTAATGTGATACTTTCTAAGGCTGCAGACCACCAGAGGCAGCTCTGCCACTCAATTAATTACAATTAAACGATTTGGCCGTAATTAAAGTCGACTCAATTAATCCATGAATATGCTAATCCCACATTTATTTGAATTAAATTATTCTGCGCCAAAGTGTCAGAAGTCTAAATTGTCAAAAATTTGATTTGTCAGAAGTCTGAATTGTCAAAGGTCCAAGTTGTGAAATTGTTAGAAATTAAGGAACAGAAAATGACATTCAAACGTATGATTGGCACTCCACTTGGGATCAATTACTCAGAAAATACCAACATATTGAAACCATGCAAAGATAACAAATTATCATTCATGTAATTATATTAATTGAATCATTTCACTATGTATAAGTTTAAAACAATAAAAGTACAACTAGAGTGAAATGAAGAAATACATAAAACAATGACCTAGATCAAAAGAACTCATCACCAAGAACTTCAAAGGCACCACAAAGAAAGGAAAAGAAAGAAAAAATTGTCCACCCATGCCTACAAAAGTAGCCTGAATCACCTCAAGAAAGATCATATGTCCGAGGTCCTTGTTACAACGCAAAGGCTTGGCTTTGAGAATAGACGTAAAATAGGGAATATAAAAAAGGGTGAGCAAGACATTTTTCAAATCCTTCTCGGGCAGTGATTGTCAGAAATCAAAGTAGCTCCTCCGCTCGCACCAACATCACCCAACCGCAACTGCAAGTATGACAAATTCATGTAACTAAACGTGAAAAGGAGTGCCCGTGATACAATCTAAAGAAGACTTCCCAATTTATAGCCGAAACAAAGGTTCAGCTAGCTGCCAATTTGAAGAAGATATCGAATCACATTCATTAAAGGTAGATAATAAAATCCTACCAAATAAGATCCTTGATTATTAGAATATCCACAGCAGAGATGCACATTGATGACATACTAGCTAGCATACCTTCGGTGAAATGTTAGGAATTTGGATTCAAACCTTTCAACATGGGGAGTTAGTAATAGGTATCGCCCGTCGACCAACCCAATGCAAACTTGGATCAAAACCCAAAATTTGGTTACCCAAACGAAGAAAGCAATAAAGCTAATCAAGATAGTTGAATAAATCCCAGAAGTATTAATCAAAAAGTTTAATCCAAGCAGTCAGTAACTGAAAATCGAAAGATAATCATAAGTTAATTACTGACCCGATCCAGAAAACAGTTGAAACATTTCCATTATTAATAACCAGGTATTTTTTCATTAAATTAGGATGGTAGTTACCCACCAAAAGGAACATCTCTCCACAACTATTCTGAAATAGCTTTAGACAAGTGCAATGATTTTAAATTCTGATTGATTGAATATAACCCCTGGCTATAAATATAACTTCTCCTAAACAAAAGGGAGGAAAAAAAGAGAAAAAAAGACACTCAAATATCCGAGTACACCAAGTGGAGCAAAAGCCCTCCAAATTCATACTCATCCCCCCCTCTTTCAGCTCCACCATCTATTTCCTCATTATCTTTTCATCTACTTAGAAAGATTATTGACTTGAGTATTGAAAGATATACCAAAAAGTGAGTCTCATATACCTCTTACCTTTAATTTATTTTATTGTAGTGCACAATATTTGGATTGAAAGTTGCGAAGATCGAACCTGTTACTATTCGTATATCTTAGTGGAATTACATGGCTCCATAATTCGTACATTAATTCAAATTTTCAAGACACATCAATTATTATCTTGTTTGATTAATCATTTAAAATAAGTAAATTTAAATTAAAAATTATTTTTTTAGTACATAATATATAGTCATAGCAAGAGAAATAATCTAAGCATTCATATAAAATAACTTTTTTTATCCTTATTAATAAAAATAATATTCTAACATATGTTGAAATGTTTGGGATAGATCTAATTAAAATCTAAGCTTTCTTATTAGCTTGGTCTTTCTAATTTAAAATTTTTAAGTTTTGGTCAATATTATAGATAGACACAGTTAAAAAATTAGGCCCATTTAATTTTTTGACCGGGTATAATCATGGACAAAAATAAAGATTTTGGGCGAGCTGGCCCTAATTATAATCTTTTTATAAAAATATTCTTTTTATTTTAAATAAATACCAATTTTAAAAGATTATTTCAATATATTATATTTTCATATGATTAACAACTTTTATTTAATAATTATAGGTAGTATTAATCTACATTATGATTTTAAAAACAATTTATATTTTTAGATTTTTTTGTAACTATGAATTTTTTAAGAATAATACTTAAAAATAAAAAATATACACATCTCACGTTGAATCAGCCCGGTTGGGATTATGATTGGACACAATTATGGTTTTTGCCCAGGTGACCAAGTCATATCAGACCTAACTTGATTTAGAAGTCACAAAATATTATTTAAACTCAACTTATATCGGTCTTAAATTTAATTTTGATCATGTTTATTTCAAGATAAGGATAAATATAGAAAATATCTCACAATAATTATTATTTTTATAATTAATGATGGATCCACCAACAACAAGGGCCGATCTAGTCACGACAAAGAATGATTTGGTGGCCAGCCTATTAACCAGTGAGGCCTAACGCAAAAGCGAAGCCCAGAAACCATCAAGCCAACCTATCTGACACATATAGACCCATGGGGGACCAATGGCCCAACCTTAGGGGATAACCTCAACAGTTCCACCAATCAAAACAAAGTCCACCCCTCTACCTCAGTGATAGTAGTTTGGCAGCGTAGAAGACGTCATTGCGGTAGGTCTCAACCAATGGTATTGGTGGTCAACAATGAAAAATTGACATGCCTGTCGACTAATGGCAGCCCATCCAACTTGCATGAAGGGAAACTTGGCCATTGTTGGCCACCACCAGCCACGGTCGTATCAATGTCACAAGAAGATATCTGACACGGCGACTCTCGTGAACGTCCAGAAGCCGGCGAACCCCGAAGGAACACCTGTCATGAGTCTTGGCATCAAAACCTTCTCCGCAAAGTATTAGAAATTTCCTCAACATCTATAGGATGAGGAGAGAGCATTCTGAGTGGAAAAAATTGCCCACGATCAAGAATGAAAGCTAAAAAAGAACCAAACTCACTTTCCCAATACAGCTCTTTCCTCCCCACAGTGAGCCACTCCCTGTTGAGTGCGTCCATAGTAAGCCATTCATTGAGTGTAACCCTAGTGAGCCACCGACCACGTGCAACCAGAAAGGTGTCCAATCCTCCTACTTCTGTAAGCCGCCCCACGTCGGGTGCATCAACAGAAGCCAATCTTCCTCCCACTTCCTCTACTCACGTATAACTCTGCATTATCTAATATCCTTCTTACATCTTTTAAATTCTTGAGAAAGATTTCTGACATAAGTATTGGAGGATAAATCGGAAAGTAAGTCCCGCCAATCCTCTGACCTCTTATTTGTAGTTTCTGGTGTATAGGTTTCAAATTAGTAGCAATAGAGACTAAACCCTCTCCAGTTCAACCCATAGTGAAAGATCGAGTGGCTCCCTAATCCGTACCACAACTCAAAAATTAGGGACGCATTGTTAGTGTCATTTGTGGGAAGCAACATAAAAGTCTAACTGTGAGGACCCGAAACCGAATGCATAATAACTTGATGTGATTAAGGTGGTTAATATCAATAAGAGGCTATGCAT
>JAOVVI020017872.1:0-10503 GCA_028571085.2 Nepenthes alata | reverse complement strand
GAGTTAAAACCAGAGTGGGAGGGGGAAGGGGGAGATCGATGGGATAAGGGGGGCTTCATCCCGTTTTTTGTTGAAATTTAATATATTTATTTTTAAATAAATAATTATAATTTAATTATATTTTTTTTAAAAAATTAAAAATTAGTTATTAAATTATAATTATTTATTAAAAAATAAACTGTTCAGATTCAAAAAAAATAATCACAATCTCTTTAAGAAATATAATCTTTTTGTTTCCAACATTGATATTTGTTTTTACAATTTGTTTTTTTTATCAATTAATTTAGACAATTGAGATGATATATAAATCGAGTTTTCATTATCCTTTTACTAAATTAGCTCCCTCGATATTTAAATGTTCAAATCAATCGGCAAAATATATGAAATATTTTTAATATTTATCTCTGTAAAAAATATGAATAAAAAAGAACCTTGAGAAGAGACCCATCTCACCACTCGCCAGCCACCATTGACAAGCTGGGAAGCTAACAAACTTGACTAAGAATACAATCAAAAAGTCATTAGTTTGATTTTTATAAGCACTTCAGGTTACATATTATCATATTTTTTATTAATCAATCACCCTCTATCCCTAAAATTAAAAAAAGAATCTGATACATTTAATAAATTAATAAATTTTTTTTTAAAAAAATCAACAGTGTTTTACAGTTTATATTTGATTTTCTAAATCATTTATTAATTCATGAGTCTACATAAATTTTCTTTATCTCAGAGAGAAAATACATATAAAAAAACTAACACTTTAATCCATTATAATGATATAATGATATCCCTCGCTTCCTTTTCCTTGTTGGACATTTCTATAACCAAAGGAAGAGAAACATTAAACATCTGCTGAAATATTTTTCAAAGTCATAATTAATGTAGAAGGTGTCACAATCCTCAAGGTTTCATCCCATGAAATTGAATAACTCGACTCGGTAAAATAGATATTTTATCCTTTTTTATTTTTTTAAGTACAAATAAAAATATAAAAAAATTTACAAATTTTTATTTGTATATGAAATTCTAAAGTGAAATTACAAATTAAAATTTACACTAATAATCGTTTATGAATTAGTAAGGACGACATTGCAAGGCTAAATATTCCTAAATAACTAATTCTAAAGGACGATATTGTTGGCGCAAAACTCGCGGAAGTCACGGTGATCGAGCGGACAAAGGTCTCGGACAGCAACACAGAGAAAGGCTCTCGGACGGACAAGAAGGTAGCGATAGAAACCGAGAGAAAATACAGAGACTTTGGCGTGAAAATACCCTTCTTGAATCAAGAAAAAAACCACCGAAAAAAATACACTATGAAAAGATTGATTACAAACGTTAGCTACACAAACTCAAACGAAGGAAAAATAATCTCAAGTGTACAATCTCTCTTTACAAGTGTTTCTCACTCTATCTTTACAACAAAACTTGCCCACAGTTCTCTCAAGGCTCTTTCCTACACAATATTGTCACTAGGAGACAAGCAAGGGCCTAAGCCGTACATATACACAGTGCCAGCCTGGACGGTCAGCCACCTACTGTCACCCTACTGGCCGTAGGCCACCATCCTCCTAGGCCTGTCATAGCAGACGCAAGCTTGGCGTGCCAGATGACAGGCCTGACACCTGAGAAGTTGTCATCGCCGCAACTTCCAATCAGGGTAGGTAACCAACATACCTGCAAAAACGGCCACAGCAGGCCTACGAGGATAGAGACAACTCCTACAATCTTAGGATCCTCATCCACTGTTCTCGGACATGACTAACGCAAGAGTCCTCGTCCCAAAGACGCCTGAAAAAGTCCTCGTCCCAAAGAGTCCTCGTCCATTCCTTCAATGGAGTCCGCGGACATGCCACTCGGGAGTGACCCCAACAGACATTTCATTCATGTACTTCTCTATCAAGCTTTCACTTAAAAAAACATTTATACCCGTATGCAGAATAGTTACGATGCTTGTAATAAAAAAATTATTATATTGATGAAATAATTTAAATTAAAAAAAAAATAAATTATAAAAATTAAATAATTTTTTTAAAACTATTTAATTCAATATTTATTATTATATATTTAATTTTTAATCTTAATTGTTGAATAAATTTATGGATAGAAGAATCATAATAAGGTTATCCCTATCTTCCCTGCTCCTTTAAACATTCAATGGAGGAAAAGTTCTAAAGACATAATAAATAATAGCGTTTACAAACTGGAACGTGTGTTTTAGATAATTTTATAGCTAATTTTAATACTTATCTCACATTTGAAAATTATTTTTATGGACTTTTGGCGTTTGATGAAATAATTTTGAAATTACGATTTTGTATTAAATAGACACCATTTTCTCTTTGTCATTCAAATAATAATAAAGAAATCTTATAAATGAGAAATTCTGAAAGAAAAGTCAACAAATGAGAAATCACCCAAATATTTAACTGTTTATATATCTTTATTTATTTTTTTGTTTATTTTTATATTATTACAATTTTTTTCTTGAAAAGCATGCTTGTCTATTCTAAAATATATGTGAATTTTAAGGAGTAAATATTTATTAATAATATTAATAAAATAATTATAATATCTGATCTCTAATTTTTATTTTATAATATTAATAATTAAGTAAATTAGATGAATTATGAAAAATAATTTTGTGTTTGAATGAAATATTAAGTATTTGAGTATTATTTTAAAGCTTAATTTTTTTATTTATTTTAAATAGATAATTATAATTTAATTATTTCAAAAAATTAAAAAATTATTTAAAATTAGTTATTAAATTATAACTATTTATTTAAAAATAAATTATTTAAATTAAAAGAATAACCTTCACCTATTTAAGAGATGGAGGGCCTTCTTTCCTACCTCTACCACCACTTATGTGGTATGAGGTTACCCATCATGCTTGCAACTAGATTGTCAGTCCTTGATTCAAAGATTTCACTTAATTCAAATTAATTCGATTAAATTATTATACTAATTTATATTCAACATTTTAATTCAAATTAATTCAATTAAATTATTATACTAATTTATTCTCAACATCAAGACTAAAAAATGCACCAACAAAATCTCATAAATCCCAAATTAGGGTAAGGAGATATGTTTACACCAAAAAGTAGAGTATCATGAATTCAGATAAAAGTAGGTTTAATATAATAATCATTAAATCCTAAAATAATATAAACAAACTCTCAACCTGAGTGTGATATAATCAGATAGACCATAACATTTCATTGTTCAAATAATAATCATAGATACATTTAAAAATTTACCACGGGACCTCATCGAATAACAGGTAGGACAATATATACATACGACATACTCCATAAATATCATAATGGAGGTTACAAACCATAACAAATATGACATAACCCAACAACTAAACAATCTAACTGTTCTAATATACATAACCATGGGTGTACACTCGGCCGATCCCAAATATCCCGAATACTGCTGACACAAACCCAAACCAAAAAGAAGCTAAAACTCACCATAATGAACAACGGTGATTAGATCACATCTAAATTCCTACAAGGTATTCAAACCTACTAATATGAATGGATAAGAAATAAAAAACGTAAACTTAGAACTCAACAAGTTTCCTATCATACATATATATATAAACAAATATGTTCAATAAATTAGAGAGATGGTCCATAAACACATCTAAATGGGTAAAAGACACACATTAGAAAATTTAATACTGAAAGTCAAATAACAAATCCAAAAACTCGATATCGAAGATCAAATCGTAAATTTGAATCATAATAAAATATGAAAAGTCAAATCATAAATCCGAATTATAAACCAAAATCAAAAGTCATAAAAGCAATCTCATACTCAAATCATAAGCCAAATTGAAATGTGGTGTCATAGGGATATATTCATAACAAATCATGATTCGGAGTCAAATTACATAATTTGAATCATATCATATAATAATAAATTGTGTTCCAATATCAAATCTATATGAAACATATACTAAACGAAATAAAATTCAGATCCAAATCTCATACGAATAAATAACGGTTAGAGGAAAATCATATAAATTGAAACATGTTTTGAAATGAATCACTTATTGAAATCTATGAGACTAACCCAAATCCGTTAGTGGGTAGACCTACAAATCTCAAATTGAGTCCAAATACAAATTTCTGCTGAAATACTAAACATGCATAAAATCAGAGAACCAATGACTAATAAATCAACTTGAGGAATGGTTATACATACTCCTGATAACCTTAAATCATATCAACTATAGTTTAGGCCAGTAGGCTAAGCTATCTATGAATATTGTCTTCCAAAGTTATGGAACAAGCTCATTATATTTTTTCACTCGCGATATTGAGTACAGTTCTGAAATTTAGTACATAAATTAAGATATCCGAATATAGTAATTTTTGTTTCAATTACCTTACGATGGTTCTCATAAAAATACATATGGGGTAAGTCAACTACAAACAAAGACTCTTCCTAACTGGGAAGACGAAGTTATAAATATTTTTTCATTGGGAACACAGTCTCCCCATCGAGAGAGGCACCACATATTATATATCAAATCGGATTAGATATCAAATCACAAAGATAGCGACCTCATCCTTGGACAGCATGCATGTGGACTAATGCATAGCCTATATAGGTATTCATGACTTTTTTCATACACAAATACTGAAACTTAATCATACGGTCTCAAATATTTACCCATTTTGTCATAAAATAACAAAACTCTCAAATACTCGCAAAGCCTGAATAAAACCTCTAATCAATTGGTAAAAAGTTTATGCATGCACAAAGTAAACAGGTGGGCTAAATAGAAATAACATATATGAATATTAACCCTCCAAACAGACAAAATATATCAGATTCTAAAATAAACCAAGAATAGGGTTTATAAATATTTGCCATAACTATATACCAAATAGATTTGGTAAAAAGATGCTCTTATCTACCCGATCTCTTCTTCCTCTCTCCTCTTCCTTCTTCCCCTCTCTCTCCTTCCTTCTTCTCGTTGCGTGAAACTAACAAACAGGCGCTACTTCCCTTTATTTATACTCAAATTGGCACTCGAGCGTGACCTCATGAGCTCCTTGGGTGTCAGCTCTAACTAAATGGCGCCTAAGGCGCCACTCAGGTGGTCCTCGAACATCCCTTCTAGACATTCCGCACCTCAGGCTGCACATTACTCTAAATATCATTTAAATTTTTATAATATTTAATTAATTTTAATACCTTCAATATATCCAAAATTGCTTATAAATAAAAAGTAAATCAAACAGGATTATGAGTATTATAATTCTCCCATCCTTTTATAATTTTGCTCTCGAAATTTACGTACCTAAAAAATCACCATAATCTACAAACGAATAGGAATATTCTCTTGAACTTCCTCATTGCGCTCCCATGTCACTTCCTCAATCAAATGATTTCTCCATAGTACATTAACCAAGAAAATTATTTTATTCCTCAACACTTGATCCTTTCTATACAAAATTTAAACAACAACCTCAACATAAGATAAATTCTCGTCAATTTGTAACAACTTACACTTGATCACATGCGAATGATCATATACATATTTCATCAATATAAATACATAGAACACATCATGATCATCTACCAAACTTGGAAGCAAACAACCTCAACATAAGATAAATTCTCGTCAATTTGTAACAACTTACACTTGATCACATGCGAATGATCATACACATATTTCATCAATATAAATACATAGAACACATCATGATCATCTACCAAACTTGGAAGCAAACCAACCAATAGGCCATCTCTCCGATCCACTAAAAAGCTCGAATGGCTCAATGAACCTCGACTTTAATTAACCTTTTCACCTCAACCTCAAAATTCATTTCCTCGGAATCACCTTCAGAAATACATGATCACCTATATCGAACCTCAAATCAGATTTCAAGTCAGATATCCTACTTCAAACCTCAAATCGGATGTTGAGACCTACAGGTCATGGGCCCACATGCTTCCGCTATGTTACTCTGATTGATCATGTGTCTTCGGATTACTACCATATTAAATTTTAACTTGGCACGTAATTCCTTATGCAAGTTCTTCAAAAAATTTGGATATGAAATTAGAGACTATCGAAGCTAGAATACCCTTGCCACTAATGCCACAATCTTCCACCTCATGTTCCGCCACTAGAAAATCTTCCTCATATCATAATATATCTTATTTACTCTAAGACGAATTATACTGTCACGACCCAGGAATACAATATACACAGGTCAAAATTAAAATTCATAATAATGTTTCTATCAACCATAAAAATCCAACCCGGTGTAACAATCATACACAAACAGGACCCGATATGATAAAATCCGCATAAGATCTCATTGGATATGAATCCAGACAAATAAAATACACAACCTGCTATCCACTATCGTAAGGGAGGTATTGAATATAATAACAACTCATTAACATAATACTATAACTCAAATATTTATCATACAATGATCGGGGCCATCATCCGGTTATAAATAATAATAATAAAATATTCTCGAGATAAAAAACATACTCAACATAATATCTCCACTCACCGATAGAGATATCTGAACCTGATCACGTCTAAGCTCCTACAAGCGTATCCATACCACTAGTCTGAAGGGATAAAATATAAAATATGAGCCTAGAGCTCAGTAAGTACCATGATCATATAAAACAGTATACGTAAATCAGAAGTAGGGGTATCGCATAGCCATCACGTAAAAGAAAACACAATATCGCATAGCAATCACGTAAAAGAAAACACAATGCCTGTGAAATCCCTGAAAATCGAGGAGATGTATCGTACTAAATTATCATCCGTATCAAATAGTTCCTTTGGGACGTAATCATAATAAATAATGATATGGTCAAACATCATAGACGATATCATATCATATGATCCGAGGTCACATAGACTGTAACTGTCACCACATCCGTGTAGGACACATACCATTGTCCGGATCTAAATCTCATAATGCAGAAATCGAGGGAAGACCGTTGGAACTAAAATATAAATCAAAACACATTTTGGGTTTATCAGATATGTATACGTACGAGATATTTCTATTGCCCATCCGTAGGACAAATCACGTATCTCAAATCACAGTCCACCCAAATACATATAGAAATATAAAATATGCACGAAATCAGAGAACCAAAGGCCAATAATACCAACTTGAGGAAGGGTTATCATCATCCAGTAACTATGGCTATATAGGCGTTGATTTAAGCCAGCAGCTCAAGGTAATCATTGTACTCTATCTCCCATAGATTAGGAACTTGCTCACTATATTTTACCACACGTGGCTTTGAGTTCAATATCGAGTTTTAGTTATATATTAGGATGTCCGAATATATTAATTTTTAGTTAATTCCTTACGATAGTTCTTATTTAAATATACAGTAGGGTAGGTCAGTTACTAAATGTCTCAACATTCCTTCCGACGGAAGTGGCCATATCATATATATCTCCATCGGGACTAAACCTCCACGTCGGGAGCGATATAAATATCTCATGCCTCGTATCACATAGAATGACCCATCGGGTCTCGGACCTCCATGATCCCGTAGTGACCCCGCCCCCGGCAGCATGCATGATAAATGTAAGACCTGGTTCATGGTTCCATAATATACGGATACACAAATATACATATATATTGTTCGGGTATCCAAAAATTTTTCAAATCATAAATACCAGTGTAAAGCCACTGCACGACCAGTAAAATATACATACATGTACATAATTAATAAATTGTGGTTATATAAAAATACATACATATTAGTAAAATTATCCATAATGGTCAAAATATATTAGAAATTAAATCAAACCAAGAATAATGTTAGAGGATACTTGTCACAACTTTATAATCCACAGAATAAAGGATATCCCCAAGCATTTGATTGGACATTTCTTTCTCGTGCCTCACGTACGCTTGCGCGCTGCCCTTCCTCTCTCCTTTGTGCACGACCACCACACCATCACCGTCGCCTCAGCCGTCGACCACTGTGGCCTCACCCGCGACCACCATCGTCGCCACCGATCTCTCTCTCCTCTCCCTTCTCCTCCTTCTCCGCCTGCAAAAAATCTAATATGATAATAAATATTAAAATAATTCAGACGGGATTCAAAATATTACACATACACCTCAGTTTATGGGTCTCATTCAATAATTCCTCCTTCAATTTCTTAAGATTAAGAATACAAATCCTATCCCGAAAGTAAATAATTATCATCTACTCTCACATAAAAATTCATCCGCAACTCATTTTCTAAATCTATCTTCTCCAAAATCACATGCTACCCCCGGAGATATGATAGCATCATCTTCCGCAATTGAATATTGTAACTCTCCATTTCAACCAACATCTCCCATTCCTTAATTATCAAATGAGCTATCAAACCTGAAGACTTTCGACCCAAGGCATCACCAACCATATTCACCTTCTTTGGCTGACACTAGATTTTACAATCATAATCTTTCAATAGATTTATCTGCCTTTTTTGTTGTATGTTTAACTCTTTTCTACAAAAAACTAATATTTTAAACTCTAATGATCAGAATAAATCATAAACTTCTATCTATACAGATAGTCCTTAAATTCTCAAAGCAAATATCTCATATGTTAACCCCAAATCAGGGGTGGAAAAATATTGTTCATGAACTTTCAATCGCCTTGACCCAAAGGCAACAGCCCAACCCCACTAAAACCATATGCAATGCAAACCTTTCTTAGATGCATCATAGGACACCGCAACCCTCTTAATCTATGAGGGATCGATAAAATCAGTGCAGCTGTCAATCTTATCTATAATTCCAGGAACCCATCCTCACAGTCATCATTTCAAAGAAACATCATCTTCTTCTACATCAATGGAGTCAAATGCACCGCAATCCTTGAAAATTCTCAACAAATCGCTTATCATATTCAAGTAGACCCAAGAAACTATGCACCTCCACAGCGTTCGTCGGTCTATCTCAATTTGTTACGTCTTCTACCTTATTTGAATCCACAGACATGCTACCTTTAGAGGCAATATGCCCCAAATAACACTTACGCCAACCCACAACTTGAATTTTTTTCAGTTTGACAAACAGTTGTCTTTTGATCACAATCTGCAATATAGTCCTCAAATGGGTCTCATGCTCCTCAAAACTCATCGAACAAATCAGAATATTATCAATAAAATCACCACATACGGATCTAATTACGGTTGAAAAATCTGATCCATAAGATCCATGAAAGATGTCGATGTATGTGACAACACAAAAAGTATCACCAAAACTCTTAATGACCGTACTTTGTTCTGAAAGCCATCGTAGGCACATTCACCCACTTAATATTTAATTGGTGATATTTCGAACATAAATTGATGTTTTTCAAAACACCGAGCTCCTTACAACAAATCAAACAAATCATCTATCAATTTCTAATAATCACCTATCAAATAAATCATCTCTCAAACAAATCATCTTATTCTTGATTGTAATCTTATTTAATTCCAAATAATTCACACATAACCTCATTGATCCATCTTTCTCTTTTACAAAACCACTGGATCCCCCACAGCAATACACGAATGAATTCTTTCTCCAACAAATTCTATAATTGTTGTTTCAATTCTCTTAATTCAGACTAGTCATTCTATGTAGAGTCTTCAAAATCAGTGCCTATCTCGGCACAAACTCAATAGCAAATTTAGCCTCACGTTCAGAAAGTAGTTTAGGCAAATTCTCTGGAAAACATAATTGAATTCATATATAATTAGAAAATTCTTAATTACCACAGAACGACTCCCAAATATGGTCACACATTCCTAATAAGTTTGGCACTCATCATTCATTAAATAACTCGCATGTAAAGCCAAAATCAATCCTATTGTGTCCCTTCCAATTCTTCCTTGAAATATAAGAGATTCATTACTCATAATACAAAATGGAACCGTCTTACCTAAACAACCCATGTTGACATGAGAGCATGCCAATAAAATCATCCCCAAAATAACATTGAAGCATGATATATCAAGTAAAATCAAATTTGCTTACCATTTATATCTACAAATCCAAACTAGATATTGAGGGTACACAATAGCAACAAACAAAAATTTACCCACAGTGGTAGATATCATTAAAGCACATTCCAAAAATTGGGGAGGCATATATAATTTGCACATAAATTTTGGGGCCTCAATCTTATTCCCTTGCCTTAACTGACTAAATTCAATTTTCTTAATTTTTTGAATTCTAGATGAGAAAAAATTTCTCCAGAAATGGCTCCACAAAAACATCTAAATAAATCTTTTTAGTTTTCATTCCCAAAATGCAGTGCTAAGCAGCCCACCACCAGCATGCCTCACCCCCCAACTTATGTGCGGTGAACTTAACTTTATATTCATCCAGGCAACCAATAACCTCAAAAACATTTTCCATCTTCTGAAGTTAATTTTTAGCCTTGATTATATCAAACTCTATCAAAACTTTGGAACACTCTTAA
>JAOVVI020017871.1:0-10503 GCA_028571085.2 Nepenthes alata | reverse complement strand
GGCGCTGTAGTTAGAGCACGCTAGTATCCTGCCACCTCTAGCGGCATCAGATCTATCCAGCCCCACAGAAGAGGTTGCTGTGCGATTGGAGCCCCCGGGCATGGTGGAGGCAGTCGGGTGATTTGAGCCCCTGAGCGTGCCTGAACTCGGAGTTGCTTCCAGATGCGTGGTTACGTCCTTCGTCCAGGTATGATTTCTCTGAGTGTTGCACCCTCCTCTTGATGGGTATGTTGAGGATTCTCGGTTTCTTACTTTCTTCCGCCATTCCATTCCAGGTTTTGGAAGCGATGCGCTCCCTCCACGCGGCGTCCTCTCATCTGGACGAGCTCCTCAATTGTGTCCAGAAGTAAATCTAACGGGAGTTGGCCTGGCTCGTGGAAGCTGAGACTGCGACGCTGAGGCTGGAGGTTAAGCCACTAGAGGGCAGGACTGTTGCATTAAAGCAGGAGGTCGGGTAGTTGATGGAAGAACTTCAAGTCGCCAAGGGCCGAATCACCGAATTGGAGACCCTGAGCTCCCGTGCCCTTACAGACCTCAGGGTTTGCCTTTCTCTGGAGGAGATGGCTCGAGTCTTGGAGGCCAAATATTGGGATGGCATCTATAATATCCCGAATTTTATTCGGATTAATTTAATATCAATTATGATTTTGTGTATTTTGGGTGTGGCAAAATAATTAACTAGATATTATGAAATTTGGACTGACATTTTAGATCAGTCGGGATTGCACCCGAGGTACGTCCGCATTATCGCCCGAATATCGGTTTAGATTTTGGAATAAAAAAAATAAAAATATAATAATATAATAATATATATATTATAATATATATATATATATATATGTGTGTGTGAAAAATGAAAAAGAATAAAAAAAGGGATAAGGATTGGGGGAAACAGTGAAAGCAGGTGTTTTCGGGGAGAGAGAGGGTAGGTGAGGGTTTGCGTGAGGAGAAGAGGGAGGCGGCAGCCGCGCGAGGAGAAAGGTTAGGGATTGTCGGCGACTGCGATGGTGAAATGCAATGAGAAGACGGCGGCTCATGGGTGGCGCAGTGGTGGTCGGCGTTGGCGGTGGCTGACGGCACTTGGTGAGGAGGCCGTCACGAATGTTGGCACCAGCCATAGGAGGAATTGACAGCGGCACCGACGCGGACGGGATGACGCCAGGAAGGCTGGTCGAGGCAAGTTGGCACAGCGGCAGGTCGGCCAGCTATGGTTGAACAGTGGCAGCGACCGTGATGACGCGCAGAGAGGGGGAGCACAGGTAGAGGCGCGGCAGCGCGCAGTACGGAGAGAAAGTGGTGATTCGGATATTTCGGGACATCATTTCCTTCTTTGGTCTGATTTAATTTTTAATTTATTTTAGATACCGTTTAAAATTTTTTACTAACATACATGTATTTTGTACACCTATTTTTTTTATCCTGGACATGCATGTGTAGTTTATTAGATTATTTTGGGAGCTTTGAATATGGGTTTTATGATTTTAAAAATTTATTATTTTTTTAAAAGTCTAAAAGATTTATTGGACTCGGTGTATATTTATATCAGTATGTGTACTAAAAATATATATAAAACTTGCATTGGCCGTGTATTTTCATATGCACGTGTCGGGTTGTGGTCACTACATTTGGATTTAGATTATTGGACTCTGGCCAGCTCCCGACGAAAAAATTTATTTGGAAATTCCTTTTCGCCGGCAAGAAAGGCTTGGAGTAGTGACCCTTCCCATTTGGATGATTTGATTTGACCTTAGAATATATTCGGATGTCCTAATATATCCGACAAGCTTAAAGAATGCAGCCAAAGTCGCGGGTGGTAAAATGTAGATAGCAACCTTATCTATGGGTACATAGTATATGAATTTTGGCCTAAGCTTACTGGGATTGTGTGACCTTTTCATAAGCTAGTCTTTAAATAGTAAAAACCCATATTTGATGCATAATTAATATTCTAACATTGATTGGTATTAGACTTTGATTTGGATATGAATTTTTGGACTTGAATTTGAGTTTTGCCGATTTTGCCCATGGCTGGGCCATGGTATGTATCGTAAAAATAAATTTGACTATATGTTTTGATCCGGACTATTGGAATGTTTGACGCGGTACTATTTTGGCTTCTGTGCATGTTATTGGATTATCCGGCTATCGAATTCTACCACAAATTACAAGCTGATCGGACATTGAATTTGGACTCAGATTTGGATTTGGACTTGGATCGATATCGGCTTCGGAATTGGTCTGAATCACATTTGTTTTGGTTATATATAAATATTTATATATATATACGTCCCGTCGATGACTGTTTTTAAAATTTTGATATTTGTTTGGATTTTAATATTTGATTTGAGTACGAGACTGTCATTAAATTTTAAAATTTGGGTCTTGAATTTCAGTTAATTTTTTCTTATCGGCAATTTGAATTTATTTAATAATTTGATTGAATTTTTATCAATTTGACATTCACTCTGATTTATTAGAATCTTTTTAATTAAATATGATACTTGTTGGGCATTAGTCTCATTTTTTCTATTTTATCTCTTCATAGTGGAAGGTTCGGATGCATTGTAGGAGTTAGGACGTGATCTGTCAACTATTCGTCTGATTCGGTGAATTTTGGGTCTATTATGGTTTAATTTGACAATTGATGCAATTGTATTATGGAATTAGTCGGGTAAAGGCCTATGATGACATTTCGAGAATAATTTGGATATTATGTTATGTATGATCATAAAATTTGGTTTAATTATTACCCACCTTATGATAATTATAGAGTCTGTCATATTTATTTGGTCCGGATGATTATCCGATGAGGTCCTGTGTATATTTAATTTTGTTAAGTTGTATATTTTAGTTTGACACATTTAGATTTTTGGGAGTTAGTATTATTTATTTAATATTATTTGGAATTTTAAATTATAATTAATTATTTCAATCGGCCTGCTTGGTCCGAGTTTTTGATAGAAGTAGTATCAGAGAAAAGTTATAAGGAGATGTACTTTAGATTATTTTGTATAGATTAGTGGTTGAATATATGGGTATAATAAGCATTACCTTTGGTTGATAATAGAAAATTTGAGTTATAGAGATTTGGGTTTGAATCAGATAGTCGAGTCGTAGGGGTTTGAGTATGGATTGGAATGATGATCATCTGATAATGATGAGTCACACAAGCGACATAATGTATGATTTGATATAGTAGTTGAATTAGAATTTTATTTGGTTTCTACAAATTTGTGAAAATTTTGTTAGATTTTGTGATTTTGGAAGAGTATTGGTCTGAAATTGGAGCTGGTCCGAAATCTTGTGGAGTAGAAGAAAATTTTGGTCGGCAGAGGGGTAGGTGATAAAGTTAGTCAACTCGAAATCTTATGGGATAGAAAGATATTTTTGATCTACATAAAAGTTAGCGGTAAAAGTGAAGATGAATAAAGATTCTTCAAGATTGGATGTCGCAGATAAAGATGAAGAAATTCAAGTCAAATCAACTCATTTCTCCTTGCTAGAAGATAGGACAATGAAGTGTAATTCTCATTTCATTTGTAGCGATGAGACTGATCATAGAGAAGTCTAAAGTTATAGTTGGAGCAAGAGAAAGACTGAATTTTGTCCATTCTAGCTCGTCGTTGTGATCGGATGGATAATTGTCCCTGTAAATCTTTCATCACCAAAGAATCAAAGGGCAAAGAATTCATGACTCGATCTCCTAAAGAAATGCTCAGGAAGAGATTGAAGAATTTGAAAGATTTATTACAGCATGATAGTAGTTGAGGATTTTAAGATTCAATTTAGAAGTAGTTGGTATCATTTGGATGCTAAACTTATGACGAGGAGCTGGATCATACTTTGTTGATCGAGTAGTAGTCTTGAGAAGTAATTTCAGAAGAAATCAGAGCATTAGAGTTAGAACTCGGATGATGGATTTTTTTATCTTTCAAATGACAAGCTAAAGGAAAGTGAGGTGAAACAAAGTCTTCTTTCCCGAAGTCTGAGTTTGTAAGGTCAGCTTGCGAGTTTAGCGAGAATAAGTTTGCGAGATGAGTTTGCTTCATCAGAAATGGAGTCTACTTCAATTGTAGTCAAATAGGCCATCTGTCAATGGATTGTTGAAATTTTAGGCGTTTGGATTCGACACGTCCAAATATGAGTCAGATGGTTCCAGTAAAGAATTTTGCATATATAACTCATGAAGTTAGAGTCGGATCCTTTGTTATGGAAGACAATTTCGGTAAGTCTTTTCATTCTGTATTCAGGATATGAGTCTTCTGAGTTTCAATAAAGAATCAATAAGAAGGTTTCAGGGTTGATCTTGGTGTAACGAGTTATCTGTTAAAAGCTGAGTGCTAAGCATATTTGGCACATATGGTCACATCTAGGAGCTATTACGTGACCATTGAAGATATTTTGATCATCTGTGAGTTCGAAGGTATTTTCTGAGGATTGGTCTGAATTGGTTACAGATCGAATGATTGAATCTATTATCGATATTGTGCTTGATTTGACGCCAACTCCAAAAGTTTCATATATAGTAGTTTTGTCTGAGCTAAAGAAATTGAGACAACAATTACAAAATCGGTTGAGAAGGGTTTTGTTCGGCCCAGTGTCTTGGCATGGAGTGCTTCAATATTATCTGATAAATAAAGTTAGATCAATGGGTTTATATTTTGATTATTTAAAAATTAGATATGTATCAGTTGTTAAAGATCGAGGATTTATTGGATCCATTTGAAAAAATTTGGGTTTTCTTTTAGATTGAATTGTACTTGATGTACCCTTTATTGTGAATTAAGTGGGAGGATGTGTATAGGACACCTTTCAGGTCAATGTGTGGTCGTTGCAAAGTTTTGATAGTGCTTTTGGATTGTCAAATATTTTGAGGTCTTTTATGGATATTATCGATTGGAATTTTGACCTTTTTTTGGGTTAGTTATATTGGCCATATTAATAATACTCTAATTTAATCAAAGAATTTTGAGGAATGAAAATTATGGTTAGTGAAGGCATTATTTTGGGTCATATGTTTATTAAGGTGATATTTGACAATTTGAAGAAGATGGAAGCTATGGCGAATTTGAAAAGACTGGTTAAGGTCTCGGGAGTGCAGAGTTATTTTGGATCTAGTTTGTTATGATGGGGATTCATTGAATATTTCTTGAGGATTGTAAAGTCGTTGGCACCCTTGAAATAGGAGCGATTTGTATTTAATTGAAGTGATGCTTGTGAGAAATATTTTCAGAAATTGAAAAATAGATTATCGTCGGTGTCGATTTTGTCGATCCTTGATGAATCAGAAAGTTTTTCCACGTTCAATAATGCTCATAAGAAATATTTTAACATATATGGATTTAGTATGGTCGGGCACATTATTCAAAGAAAAGTCCAAGATGCGACACACTTTGGAGAATTTTTATGTGAAGTGCTATTGTAAAGATGCTAGTGGGAAGACTAGGTCAGAAGAATTTCCTCTTTGCTGCTAGGATTAGATTCTGAACGAAATTTCTATCTATGGGAGAAGATTTTGAGAAAACCAGAAATGAAGTCCTTTTGGATGAGCCACATTAAATTTGAAAGTGATTGAGTAGGCAATCTCGGGCATTCTGTACCAGTGCTTTCCCTTTGCATGTTTGAGAGGAGATATGTTCACAAGAATTCTCTCGTTTGAGTATCGCTGATTGGATGGAAGTTCAGAAGTAAATGAAGTTATTAGCAGCTATATTGAGTTTGAATTTGTCCAATTTTGAAGGAAACATCGAAGATTCTCCACCGTGCAGAATGGAGGGAGAATTTGATGGCAAGTTTATCATGCGTCGAGGTAGGCAAGAAAAATATAAAACATGATGTCGTGGCATATGTGACAAGGTATATTTGTACCTAAAGATGAAGTCAAGCAGAAGAAGCCTTGAGATTTGTGTTTCAAGATGTCATTCCCGAGATTCGTTGTTGGCTTGTTGTCGAGTTGAGAAAATTGTAAGATATTCTCATTCTGAAGCTTCTGATTTTGATCCGAGGCAGATGGTCAATCAGAGTAGCGCAGCAGAAGTGTGTAGACTTTTGGCTATTTGTCACAATATGTGATTTGAGGCTTCAAGCAGGAGACCGAATTTGTAATCTGATTTGTAGTTTGATGTGGATGGTCAAATATTTATGAAAGCACCTTAAAGAGAAGAATTTTGAGTTGGAGGTCTTTGGGTAATTTAAAGATAAGGTTCGTCAGAATCTTTCCATTGTTCGGTAGGTCGGATAGGCGGTCTGCATATTGGCCTTATCTCTGAATTTGATGTATGGACATGATATGCCCTTTGTGATTTGTATGAGAAATATGTGATTGATTATTCGAATGTGCTTGGATCGAAATCATCATCCATTGATGAGAATTTGTGTTGTGTTAAAGTTTCATTTCGGATTTTAAAATAGAAATGATCTATTATTCAGGATCAGATTTTGGATGAATCACTCAGTCGAGGAAGTGGTTTGAGAAGAGCGAAGATGACGTTGAAAAAATATTATCATTATATGATATTTGAGGTTAAGATTGAAATGCGTAAATTTTGAGGCCGAAATTTTTGTAAGGGGGAGATTATAGTATCTCGAATTTTATTCGGATTAATTTAATATCAATTATAATTTTCGGTATTTTAGGCATGACAAAAAAATTAATTAGATATTATAAATTTGGACTGACATTTGGATTAGTCGGGATGGCATCCGAGGTACGTTCGCATTATCGCCCGAATATCGATTTATATTTTGAAATAAAAGAAAATGAAAATAAAAAATATAATAATAATATATATATATTATAATATATATATATATATATGAAAAATAAAAAAAAAATAAAAAAAGGGATAAGGATTGGGGAAACCGTGAAAGCAGAGGTTTTCAAGGAGAGAGAGGGCAAGGGAGGGTTTGCATGAGGAGAAGAGGGAGGTGGCAGCCATGCGAGGAGGAAGGTGAGGGATCGCTAGTGATTGCGACAATGAAGTGCAATGAGGAGACGGCGGCTCATGGGTGGTATAGTGGTGGTTGGCGTTGGCGGTGGCCGATGACACTCATTGAGAAGGCCGTCGCGGGTGTCAGCAACAACCATAGGAGGCATCGACGGCATCACACGGTAGAGATGGTTTGTCGGTGGTTGGCGGTGGCCGTGGAAGACACGGCGGTGGCGCAGTTAAGGGTTGCGCAAGAGAAAAAACTGTACACGGTGAGAGGGGCGTTTGAGATGCAGCGGCGGCGCCGACGTTGACGGGATGACGTTAGGAAGGCTGGCGATGGCAGGTTGGTGCGGCGGCAGGTCAGTCAGCTGTGGTTGAGCAGTGGCAGCGGCGGTGATGACGCGTAGAGAGGGAGAGTGCGGGCAGAGATGCGACAGCGCGCAGTAGAGAGTGAAAGTGGTGATTCTGACACTTCGGGACATCATTTGTTTAGATCTACAGAATATGAAATCCATGTAAGTATCTGTAAACTCCATATTTGGTCTGATTTATTTTAGATACCGTTCAAAATTTTTTTCTAATATATATGTATTTTGTACACCGATTTTATTTATCTCGGACATGTATGTGTAATTCATTGGATTATTTTGGAGGCTTTGAATATGAGTTTTATGATTTTAGGAATTTATTATTTTTCTAAAACCCTAAAAAGGTTTTGGACTAGGTGTATGTTTATATGAGTATGTATAATAAAAATATGCACGAAACTTGCATTGGCCCTACATTTTCACATGCACGTGCCGGGTTATGGTAATTATATTTGGATTTGGATTATTAGACTCCGGCCAGCTTCCGACGGGGAGATTTATTTGGATTAACCCTTTCCGTCGGCAGGAAAGGTTTGGAGTAGTGACCATTTCCATTTAAATGATTTGTCTTGATTTTAGAATATAATCAGATATCCTAATATATCCGACAAGTTTGAGGAACGTACCCAAAGCCGCGAGTGGCAAAATATAGTGAGAAACCTTATCTATGGGTAATAGTATATGGATTGTGGCATAAGGTTATCGAGATTATGTGTAACCCTTCCTCAAGCTAGTCTTTGAATATTCAGAACCTAGATTTGATGAATAATTTATATTTTTACATTGATTGGTATTGGACTTTGATTTGGATATGAATTTTTAGACTTCGATTTGAGTTTCATTGATTTTGCCCATTGCTAGGCCTTGATATATTTCGTACAAATAAATTTGACTATATGTTTTGATCCAGACTATTGGAGTGTTTGATGCAATGCTGCTTCGGCCTCTGTGCACGCTATTGGATCATCCGATTATCATATTTTGTTCCAAATTACAAGCTAATCAGGCATTGAACTTGGACTCGGATCGATATCAGCTTTGGAATTAGTTCGGAACACCTTTGTTTTGGTTATATTTATATTTACATATATATATACATCCCGACGATGACTATTTTTAAAATTTGGACATTTGTTTGGATTTGGATATTTGATTTGAGTACGAAACTATCATTGGATTTTAAAATTTGTATCTTAGATTTTGGTTGAATTTGTCTTATTAGTGATTCGAATTTATTTTTTAATTTGACTAGATTTTCATCCATTTGACATTCATTCTGATCTATTGGACTCCTTTTGATTAAATATGATACTTATTCAGCATTATGCTCATTTTTCTATTTTTTCCTTCGGAGTAGAAGGTTCGGATGCATTGCAAGAGTTAGGGCGTGATCTGTCAGCCATTCGTCGGATTCGGTGAGTTTTGGTTCTATTATGGTTTAATTTGGCAATTGATGCGATTGTATTATGGAATTGGCGAAGTACAGGCCTATGATTATATTTTAGGAATAATTTGAACATTATGCTATGTATGAACATAAAATTTAGTTTAATTATTACCTCTCTTATGATAATAGTAGAGCAGGTCATATTTATTTGGTTCGAATGGTTGTCCGATGTGGTCCTGTGTGGATTTAATTTCGTTAAGTTATATATTTTAGTTTATCACATCCAGAATTTTAGGAGTTAGTATTATTTGTTTAATATTATTTGAGATTTTAAATTGTAATTAATTATTTTAATCGACTTGTTTGGTCCGGGTTCGTGACAGCATTCACCTGTATCGTCGAATCATCTCTGCCGCATACCGGAATCCGGATGCTTTTGTTCCTTGAAGCACTTTGATGAATGGTGGGTACTTATCCACAAACTTGGCCAGGAATCGTGATAGGGCTGCAAGTCATGCCATAATTTTCTGGACGTTCTTCATAGTCCGCGGTGGGCTCATGTCAAGGATAGCTCTAATTTTTTTTAGGTTCACTTCAATGCTACGCTAGGACACTATGAAACCCAAAAACTTTTTGAAAGTTATCCCGAACGCACACTTGGTCGGGTTGAGCTTCATCCTATGAGCTCAAAGCACCTCAAAGGTCTCCTCCAAGTCACGAGCATGGCCGCTGGCTGCTTTGGTTTTGACAACCATGTTGCCGACATATACCTTCACGTTTCTTCGAATCTGGGTTTTGAATATTTTGTTCACTAGTCGCTGGTAGGTTGCTTCAGTATTCTTGAGGGTGAATGGCATGACCTTATTGTACTATGTCCTCTGGTTGGTCATGAAAAAGGTATGTTCCTCATCGTCCAGATCCATCCTAGCCTTGTTGTAGCCTGAATAGGCGTCCATGAAACTCAGGAGCTCGTGTCCGGATGTAGAGTCCACCAAATGTTGTTTCGGGGAATGGAGAAGTTGTTCTTCGGGTAGGCATTGTTTACATCGGTGAAGTCGACACACATCCATCACTTGTCGTTGCTCTTCTTCACGAGCATGACATTGGCAGCCAATTCGGGTACTAGACCTCCCTTATGAACTTAACATCCAGCAACCTTTTCACTTCCTCTCTCACGGCTATGAGCTTCTCGACAGAATGGTTCCGACGCTTTTATCTAATGGGTTTATAATCGGAATTGAGACCCAACTTGTGGACTATTACTTTGGCCGATATCTCAGACATGTCAGCTAGAGCCCACGCTAAGATGTCAGAGTTTTACCGAAGGAAGTTTATTAGCAGATCGCGGTCCGCCGCAGGTAGGGAGTCTCCGATGTGTACACACTTCTCAGGTTTGGCGGGGTCTAGAGGGACCCTCTCGACCGCTTCTCCCAACTGGTGTTGCTGTAATGTCATCTTGTTGTGAAAGTCCAAGTCCTTGGCCAGTCAGTCTGGCACTGCAAGAGCGACTAGGGACAGATAGCATGTTTGTCCGACTATCTGATCGCCGAGCACTTCTCCCACTCCGTACGGGGTTGGAAACTTTATCTTAAGATGAGGGTTCAACGTTATAACCCCAAAGGTAATAAGGAATGGTCTGCCCAGGATGGCGTTGTAGACGGACGGTAGGTCTACGACAAAGAACGTTAACTCTCACGTAGCAGCGTGCAAGAAAGTTTTCATCGTGACTTCTAGCTGGATTTCCCTTTACACGTGCACGGGCTCATTGTCCAAGCCGTACAGGGGTCCTTCAGCAGTTCTTATCTCATTCTTTTTC
>JAOVVI020017870.1:0-10503 GCA_028571085.2 Nepenthes alata | reverse complement strand
AGCTGTAGCTCTTCTTCTGCTGCTGATCATTGCCCAAACTTGATTTTCTGCTGTTGTGTTGCATTCTTGCCACATTTTGGACAATGCAGGTGGTTTTTGGCTGCTTGATTGCTGCAGTTCACTTCAGCCTTCATGGTGGTGTGGAAAGATTCTGGGTGGTGATGCTGTGTTTGGTCTCTGGGAGGAATTGCAGTTGATGAGTTGAGGAGCTGTGCTGCAAATTGCTGCCGGGTTATTCCTGTTAGCACTGCTGTTGCAGGTTTATTGTTGGTGGTAGCTGGATGAAGTTGCTGGAAGCATACACTTACCAAAAAAAAGAAGTTGCTGGAAGCTGTTGGGTCATGGCTTCTGACTTCATCTTGGCTGTTTCCCCCCTGCTGGTCTGTGCTGCGGTTGAATGCGGTTGTTGCTGGCTAATTGGTGGCGCAGCTTGTTGATGCTTCTGATATGATTTCCTGGGCGAAGTGGTTGTTGTCCATGCAGTTTTATTGGGTGTGGGATCCCCTGTTTGCAGCGACCGAAATGGTTGATCAAAGCTTCTGTTTTGAGTTGCTCCTCTGCCTAAACAGCCGTTGCTTGCTGAACCTGTTGTTTCGGCTGTTTGTGGTGGATGGTGGCTCACCATCTTCTGAACTTAAGTTTTGGCCCACTGCTGGTCTCCCCAATGCGGCACAGATTTCCCTTGGGCTGCCAAATTTTGGAATGATGTAGAGTCGTGCTACTTGGTTCCTTCTGCTGCCAACTGCTGTGGTCCTGGTGGTGATCTTGGGGAAGTAGCTGTTGGGTGTGGGATGCTGCGGGTACTCTTTCTGCTGGGGTGTGCCGAGTGGCCTGGATGCCATCCTGTGCTACTTTTGAATGTGGTGAAGCCACATTGGTGGATGCAAAACCTGTTTTGCTCCTTTCTTTGTTGAAGCTGAAGTTGGTTCATTATGCTGGCTTTTGGGTTTGTCATGTGTTAAGGGATTCCCCTTATTTCTATGTTTCTTTTTTCAAGTCGGCAAAACACTTGATAAAAAACATAGTTCTTTGTACATTTTAATTTAATTTAATGCAATTAATTACATATAAAAAAATGCTGGCTTTTGGGGTGCGCATATGGGCTGAGAAGATTTCGGTGCTCCTGGTGCTGAACCAAATTTCATATTTTTTATGAAGGAAAATTTTATATTCTGTCGTTCTGTTCAACGTTGTCCTCCTAGAGGTTTTTTATGTATTTTCTGATGTACCGTTTGCTCGGGGTATGCCCTAATATTTTATGTTTTAAATCCAAGTCAAAATACTTGGAGATAAAACATAGATTTTGTAATTTTTTTCTCCCTTTAATCCAAAATACTTACTTACCAAAAATAAATAAATAAATACTTGAGACTCTTATGGTCCAAATATATCAAAACTTTCCCTCCATAATAATAATGTCTCCAAATCATCAATGCAAAAATCATCACCGCCAATTTTAGAACATATGTCAGATAGTTCCATCATCTGTCTTCAATTACCTTGATTCATGTGCAATTACTTTCCCATACTGCATTAGGACACACCCTAGTCTGATCTTAGCTACACTACAACAAACAACAAATCCTCTGAATCCTTTAGGAATTGTCAGGGAGGTCATCAAACGACCTTTCAATTCTTAGAAACGTTTTTTACAATCTTTCGTCTAATCAAATTTGACTTCCTTTTGCATCAATCGGGTTAGTGGTATGGCAATTCTGAAAAAATTCTCCAAAAACCTTCAATAACAACTTCACATTCCTAGAAAGCTCCTAACTTCAGTCACCGTTGTTAGTCGACTCCAATTATGTATAGCTTCAACCTTCTTGGGATCAATCAAAATACCTCCCTTTGAAATAACATGACCTAAAAATATGACTTTCCTGAGCCAAAACTCACATTCCTTTAACTTAGCATATAAACTTCTTTCCTAAAATGTCTAAAGTACAATCCTCAAATGCATCTCATGATCATTGTAACTCCTTGAGTATATCAGGATATTGTCAATGAACATGACTAGAAACTTGTCAATGTAGGATTAAAACACCAGATTCATCAAGTCCATGAAATTTACAGTGGCATTAGTCAATCCAGAAAGTATAACTAAACTCGTAATATCCATACCTCTCTTGGAAAGTTGTCTTCACCATATCTTCCTTCTTAATTCTCAATTGATGATAAATCGAATGAAAATCAATCTTTAAAAATACTTGGGGCCTTTTTAATTGATCAAACAAGTCATCAATCTTTTGTAAAACAATACTTGGGCACCCCTTGGGGATACACTTGGTAGGATAAAATTCTTCTCCAGTAGCTCTTGGAATTATTACCTCAATTGATTAAACTTTGATGGTGCCATTGTATAATGGGTCTTTGATAATGGTGCTGCTCCTAGCATTGTCTCAATCTCAAACTCGATTTTTTAGTTTGATGGTGGCCTGATAAATCTTCTAGAAAAATCTTTTCAAACTCACATACCACTGGTATGTCTATTGCAAAAATACTGTAACTCCCAATGGTACTTGTATAAGCCAAATAGTTTTAACAACCAATTTTAATCAAATGACAAGCATGCAAAGCCGAAATTATTTATGGGGATTGTTTGTACATTACTCCTCAAAAGTAAAATGGTTAACATGTCAAAATTATAAAATAACCCTCTTATGAAAACAATCTATGCAAGCATAATAACTAGCTAACCAATCCATGCCTAAAATTATATCAAAATCATACTTGTCTAACATGACCAAATCCACTACTTATATAAAATCCATGATCTTTACGGGTGACATAAAATAAAAAATAAACTTAGATGAGATAAACGAATGTGTGAACCTCAAATCAAAAAGTACATGTGTTAAAGTTTTGAAATAGTAAGTTTACCTTCCACCACCATGGGTGATGCGTTTGCATCTTGGCCATCACCGCGAAAGCTCTTCCCGAAGCACCTGGATTCCTTTTCGTTTACCTCGAAGAATGAAAACAATCCTAGATCATATGGCCAGGCTGGCCATAATGAAAGCATGCACCAACAGTATTATAGCATAGCCTTCTACCATAAGATTTTTCACAATAAGGGAAAACGAGCATTGATGATTAAGCACTCGATACACCCTGTTCTTCAAGTCCTTTCTTTCCTTTATCTACCAGCTTGGATCTTTGTGGGATCCTTCTAATCTTAAACTTTGAACCAAACTTTGGTCTCCACAACTAGCAGTCTTCTTCTCAAAGAATTTCTTTCTTTCTGGCTCTCATTCAAATAGTAGAGCTCGATCTAGTACATCTCTATAAGTCCTCAATTTCAGTCTCACAAGCTGCCTCCGCATGGCACCATTAAGACCTTATAGAAATTTTCTCGCCTTCCACGTCTTATCATGGACCATGTGAGGGACATAGTGAGACAGCTCTGTGAACATGGCATCGTACTCCACCACAGTCTGGTTTCCTTATCATAAACAGGCCAATTTATCTTCCTTTAATTCCCTTAAGCTGATAAGAAAGTGCTTGTCCATAAAGGCTTTTACAAGCATATCCCAAGAGATCATTTCATTCTCCAAGCCCTTGGCTCTCTTTTTCATTGACCACCACTGGTCCGCCTCTAAACTTATAGGAGGTGAACATAACTTTGTCCTTCTTCAGACATTGAATTACAACATTTATCTTCTCAATCCACTGGATCTAAATCTATATTTTGGTGGGATCCGGGTCACTCATAAATTTTAGTACCCTTTCATTAGTAAAGTGATCGTATGCCATTATCACTAGGTTAGCCAAGGTTGACTCCAGATTTCGTGATCTCCTAGCCATTGATTCCATAACATCCGCCATCTTGGCCATTATATTAAGATATTATTTCTTGCTATTGGGGCGAGAGCAAGGTCCAACGTTACCTCATTGTCTTGACATCTTTTATCCTATCAAAAAATAATCACTCACATTGGATCCTCAAACTAAATAAGACATTCACCTTACGACCTCTCTGATACCACTTCTATTGTCATGTCCTAAATTTTGATCCCGTCATTAGCAATTAATAAAATTATTTAAAAAATCCAATTAGCCATTTAATTAACTTTGGGCGTGAACTTCATGTCGATACCTCGATCGACAAAAATAAAATAATATAAGATGTACGTAGGATTCAAATCAGGTCATATCTCATATGACTCTGAAACCAACCCAACTATGATGTTGAACCTTACGTAAAGGGTCATACTTGTACGAAATAAAGTCAGAGTATACAATCTGCTGAAATAAAAATCATAAACTATCTCTGACAGCTAATAACCCAACAATTGAACGAATAAATCATTCAACATCACAAACCATATTAAACATAACTACATCTACGAACTCATCGGATCTCATATACGTAAACATTGCCCGAATAACTTAAACATATTAACTATTGTCCAAAAATTGAAATGCAACATTAAATATCTTATAATATAAATACCAATCATTCACATGGTTCATCCTTCAATCCTAATCATCCTACAAGAATTCAAACCCTCATATGAAGGGGTTAGTAAAATAGAAGCAATGAAGGGCCAAAAGCTTAGCAAGGCACATAATTTAGCAATTGATTATACATAATTTGAATTAAAAATATATTAAAAGGAACAATGCATTAGATTTCAATGAAATGCTATGAAATTCCATGATAATTTACATAATCAGCTTACTAAATCTTTTATAACACTTACATTGGAGTTTTAGATTTTATCTTTCCAATACTTAGTCAAATGTTGTACAAATTCATGCACAAATAATAATTTTCTAAGGAACCAAGGGCCAATAGGACCTCACCGACTAAAGGAAAGGATAATCAAAACTTGAGTTATGTTTATTTCCACACAACTAAAGGCAATATGCTACTATTTATTACCCGTAAGTGGACTGCCATATGTAAAACTATATAAAGTCATCTAGTGCCATTTTTACCCATGAATGATAGGTTAGAACCTCGATTTACCACTATAAGATATTAAGACATGTTATAATATACTATCTACTATAATATAACTATCATGACTTGAAATTTAGTATGTATAATTAATTATTATTTATCAAATTAAAAATCCAAATAAATTTAATACTAATTGTTTTGTCTCAAAATTTGGGTGTGACAAATCAAATATATAGGATTCAACAAATCAAAACCTATATACGACCTCATCGAACAACTATCTAAACAATATAAATATAACGTACTCTATAAATAATCGTAACAAAAATAACTAAATAATACAACAACTCATCTATATAATGTGACGGAACGGATCCTAAACCCTACAGAACCCTCCGTCAGACAGACTTTGAACAGAATTTATAAGTTTAAATCAGTAATTCTGTAAAAATTTCTATAGAGTTCTATTTAAAATTTGATAGAAACCGAAATACAACTTGTAATGAATAACCTGTACAGATTACACTCGATATCCAAACCACAAACTTATGACCACAACACAAGCACAAGACCAGTATAAGTATGCAACTATCTAAATATCTTAATTCACATCCTTTAACACGTGTACATAGGACCATAAGCGCCATTTATGGATTTAATTTAACAACCCTATCTACTATATAAGAATTTAGAGGAGAGTGCCATCTAGGACCTATACTTATTCAATAATCAGAATAGTGGAAGCAACTATATCCATAACATAATCCTACGAAAGCATAAAAATAGATCCAACAAAATACATAACGCATAATCGTTATCAAAACATAAGTCCAACCTTTACTTAGACATTGACATGCAAAACTATAAAATCTCCCAAGATTTTTAGGTTGACTTTGAGGCCTCATCGAGACACCAGAATCTTCATTCCCAACTCTAGCTATGCATGATCATCCAGTATTTTCTCTATAACCTTATCTGGAGGAAACAAAATAGTAAACAGCGAGTTAAAATCTAGCAAGGTACATACAGGCATATAGTAAAACTTTTATATAAAATAGAATGCAGTAAAATGGATACAGTTGCATATTAAAGCGTTATAGCTATGAAACAATGATTACAGAAAGTATAGTAGAATATAATGTAGTAGATTATAGAACTGCCAAAAAATAGAAACAATCAAGCTTCAAAAATTAGAAATCAGTGTAGTCACACTTCATTATTAATAAATTGAAAAAACAGGCTTCAGAAAGAAGAAATCTGTCTCAATTCTATAAAATATATAAAATTCCTTTTCTATCAGTAAATGACCCAATTAGTAAACCCTACTAGTAGAGGGGACAAATAATCAAGAATAGATTGTGTTCAATCCATACAATCAAAGGTTGATGATAGGAATAGCAGATCCTTTTTCTCAAGATCTATATACAAATACCTCCCAAAGGATGGTGGATTATGCACTAATAGCTACTAAAGGATGGTAGATCATCAGAATTTTATCCTCTAAAACTAACGCCCTGAGGAAGGGTCAACCATGTGTAAATTCATAGACAGAGTTATCCTTGATTATAACCATAACGTTCTAAGACATGTTGGAGAATCTAACCTGACTGTATTTCAGCCTTGGATTCTAATTAACAATGTGAAAAATATTTTCCTAAACTTATAACAGTATTGTTCTCAAAAATCAGTTAGAAACATTTCAGTCAACCCTTGAGTTTTGCTTCAGAAGTCCACAATGATTTATCAGTATAAGTCCGTGTAAAATTTTTAGAAAACGATTACACCAGGAGCTTTATCTCAATATCGATTAACTTTTATATAACATAAATTTTGGATAAAAATAGTTAAATCCCTTCAATTTCGTGCTTAGGGTTTTGCCAAAATTTTTAGACGATAAATGGACACCAAACACATGCGTTTTCATGAAATTAAAGCTAGATATTGTAGTGTATATATATATAAATATAAAATCTATCCGAATAATTTTAAAAAATAGGCTTTATTTATATAGAACATGGTGAAACATGCTTTTATAGTATAAATACTAAAAAAGTACTTTTTGTGCTACAGTGTACAATCAAGTTTTGACCCCGATAACAAAAAGAGGAAGCAGTAAAAATTAAATATCTAATACACGTAAAGAATATTTATTTCTATATGTTAATGATACTAATAATTATGCAAAGTATAAATGAGCATAATCAATAATAAAATGACATGATTTTTGGGGACGATTGGAAAAATTAATACCCACGGTAATCGAGAAAAACCTTTCGGGCTTCAACGGCCAGGGAAGCAATGCACAATAAAAATCAGCTTACAGATCGAGTCGTAATGATACGCTAATCTAGCTGACTTATTCCCATCTTGTGATCCTTATCAAGGAACTCCTCGGATTTGCCCGCGTCAATGGAACCAGACACCTTCCGGTCTTCACGTCAATCTTCCCTCTAGAGCCACTTGAATTGCCAAACACGATCAGGTCTCCTTCTTCAACGAACCAATGTCTCCAACGAAGGTAGAAGGAAGTGTTTAAATGGTTAAGAGAAGATGAAGAGAAAACTTATTAGAATATGAAGCTCAATCTCATAGCTTTTTGTTTTCTCAAGAGAAGCAATATCAATGTAGCATGAACAACCTTCTTCTCATGTGGGGCACAAAACTAGTCTGTCAAGAGTCATTCGGGTTCGAAAAATATAAGCGAAGTATTTATAGAGAGCTTAAAATTCACATTTAAAAACATGCCCGTTGCCACGGCGCTCAAGCGCGTGGCGGGCGCACGGAGGGTTGCCAGAGAAACCCTCATGCGCTCGAGCTCAGGGTGGCGCATAGTGAGCGGGGACCATTCTTGATTTTGGGTTTGAGCTTAGGCGCAGCGAGCGGGAACCATTCTGAATTTTAGGGTCGAGCAGGAAGCGAGCGCACGGAGGGCGCGGGGCTTCGAACGGGCTCAAGCGATTGGAGAGCACACGGCAGGTGCGGTATCCCTGGAAGACGGAACAGACAGCAACGAATATGTGTTGATACTGTATCTCGACAACCCATAACCCGATATCGATACAATAGTACATATGGCCATGGAATATGTCAATTAAAAAAATGATTCTAACAATCTCCCCCTTTGGCAATTTAGTGACAAATCCCAGAAATAAAATAAACACAAGTGAAGCACGAGTTCAAACACCACTGAGATAGAACTCGTGTACATACAAATCTATGCCTAGTGAAAAATAAGAGATACAAAAATAATGTAAAAATCTACACTAATACTGCTATGTCGATGTGGTGACACTGTGTCGACAGTGTATCAGAGTTGCCTATTCAAGCAAGGTTAGTACCAACAAGGAAGAATATAATATTATAGAATAAGGAAAACAACATGCAAGACTAGTAAATATAATGAGAGACAAGCAGTACTGAAGTTTAACAGAAATAACATGTAACAGAAATAACAAGTCTCCCCATAACATAAATAATAACAGCACCAAAACATCACCCCTAATCTCCCCTATCAAAATGAACCAAGATCTCCCCCTTTTTGTCACGAAGAGCTAAAGAGACGTCAGTCGTCGGGTGGTGAACACACTCCAATGGCGGTTCACAAAAATTCAAACCACACACTGTCTAAGGGTTTTGTGAGGATATCAGCCAGTTGATGTTCAGTTGGAGTATGTGTAAGTGAGATGACTCAAGTTTCCACAAGCTCACGAATAAAATGATGCCAAATTTCAATATGTTTGGTATGAGAATATTGGACAGGGTTTTTAGAGATATTTATTACACTAGTATTGTCACAGTAAATCTACAGTGTCCAGGATAATACCGTAGTCAAGAATCGTTTATTTCATCCATAGGAGTTGTTTCCAACAACTTCCCGTGGCTATGTATTGGGCTTCAGCCGTATATAATGAGATGGAGTTTTGTTTCTTACTCATCCAAGCCACCAAGTTGGAGCCGATATAAAAACACCCACCGGAGGTACTCTTTTGATCCTCGATATTTTCGACCCAATCAGCATCTAACTATTTTACCAAAGCAAAATTGGATTTGTTAGAGAAGAAAATTCCAAAATTAGATGTCCCATTGATATATCAAATAATACACTTAACAGAACTTAAATGGGAGTCTTTAGGATTAGATTGATAACGGGTGCAGACACCGACACTAAATGCAATGTCGGGTCGGCTTGCTGTCAAATATAAGAGACTACTGATCATACTTCTATAAAGAGAGGGATCGATGCTCTTGCCGGTAGGATCACGATCCTGCTTTGAGGATGTTCTCATGGGGGACTGATTATGTTTGGAGTTATCAAGATTGAAGCGTTTGACAAGGTCCTTGGCATATTTGTCTTGGGAAGTAAAGGTACCGTGAGAGAGTTACCAAAATTTGTATGCCAAGGAAGTATGTAAGTTCTCCGATCATACTCATTTCGAATTCTGAGGCCATATATTTTTGCAAAGGAGTGAGCATGAGAGTCTACAATAGCGCCAAAGACGATGTCATTAACATAAACATGGGCTACTAAAATACGTTTGTCAGTCATTTGGACAAATAAAGTTTTATCAACACTGCCTCGAACAAAACCATGATCACAGAGGTACGATGGGAGACGCTCGTACCAAGCTTTGGGTGCTTGCTTAAGGCCGTAGAGATCCTTATTGAGCTTATACACATGATCCAGAAATGCAGGATTCACAAAACCAATCGGTTGTTCAACATAGACCTCTTCTTGTATGAACCTATTTAGGAATGCACTTTTGACATCCATTTGGTACAGTTTAAAGCCCATGGTACATGCAATAGATAGAAGAATAAAAATTAGACTCGAGATGGGCCACAGGGGCAAAAGTCTCGTCATAGTCAATGCCTTCTACCTGAGTATATCCTTAAGAAACAAGGCAAGCTTTATTTTGGGTGATATTTCTATTTTCATCGATTTTATTTTTGAATATCCACTTGGTCCCAATGACATTTTTATGGGTTAGACAGTGAACCAGGGTCCATACATCATTCCTCGGAAATTGATTTAGTTCCTCATGCATGTCATTTGTCCAGCCCTCATCGAATAAGGCCTCTTCTACCCTTTTTAGTTCGATGTGAGAGACATAACAGGTATAGGCGAGCTGATTTAGAATGCGGCAACGCGGCCTCATACCTTCATTGACATCGCCTAACATAAGGTTCTTTGGATGATTGAGCTTAACTCTAGTAGAAGGTTCCTATGTAGAAATGGTAGTAGGAGTTACTTGCTCAATATCAGTAAAAGACAAGTTGGGTGAGGAGTCATCATGATCATCTTCTTTATGCGAACAATCAGTGTTTTCAGGATGGTCAGGAGGAGTGTCATTCACAACAACATTTATGGATTCCATAACCGTTTGAGTGCGTAAATTGAAGACTCGATATGCTCGACTAGTGAGGGAGTATCCCAAGAATATTCCTTCATCACTTTTTGAGTCGAACTTCCCTAAGTTTTTTCGATCATGCAGAGTAAAGCATTGACAACCGAAGATATGGAAATACTTAACATTGGGTTTCTTTCCTTTCCAAAGTTCATAAGGGGTTGTATCTGTCCCAGGTCTTAGGTAGACCCG
>JAOVVI020017869.1:0-10503 GCA_028571085.2 Nepenthes alata | reverse complement strand
CAGGGTTGAAGGAAGAAAAGATAATTTTTTTATGTCCACCTATTTATCCTTTCATAAATTATATAAAAGCAAGTATTTAGATTTGACGACGGCTTTAGATGGTGTTTAAAAAGTCGGGTCGTCACAGTTATGGGGCTATGGATGATATGGGAGTTGTTATGATCATGTGTGGTGTGTTGTAGGCTTTGTGTTAAGCCTTTTGTTAGATATGTGCTTGTGAAGGAGCTATTTAACAGGTTGTACCGTTTGTTTTTCATCCAATTGCAGAGGAAACTCTGCTGAAATTTTTGTAGAGTCCATTGGTTAATTATGGACTTAGTTTGTGTTGTCTCAGGCGGAGGTTATTTAGTGGAAAAATAATTCGGTTTGCCACAGACAGTAGGGCCACCGGATTAAAGATTGTCCATATCCTTGGAGGTTAAAGGCAAAGGAGTCCACTATCTTAACTAAAGCACTTGCAGAAACGGTTCATGACGCTGAAGTTCCCCTAGAGGTGAATGGACTTATTCCCATAATTCTGGAATTTGATCTATGTTTTAGTTGATTTGGGGTTCATATGTTCTTTTCTTTCTTCCATGATTTACACGATGTGTTTCCTCTCATCTTGAAGATTCTTGATTATTTTGTGATTGTGTTTATATATTCTTTTGTAAATTCTATGGATTATTGATAGCAGATGGCCGAACTCGTAATTGAGGAAGTGATCAGTTATGTGTTGTTTGAGGAATCAATGTTGGATTTGTTGGGTCAATTTGGCAAAAAGTGAAATTGATGATCTGAAAATCAATTTTTAGGTGATGTGAATCCTTTTGAAGTTAGAATGGTACTCAAGGATGTTGGCGTAAATTGTAATTGAGAAAATGAAGTACCCTGTAATTAAGTTGTGAATTTTAAGTAAGAGGTAAGTCCAATCGAATCAAGGATATGTGCTGAGTATAAATAGAAAATGAGGCTACCCCTTTTGAAGTCGGTAGATGGTAGATCAAGAATCTGACTATAAACGTTTTGAAGAACATATGTATTTGGAGACAAAGACCAAGCCAAACTGTTTTATTAGGCAGATTAGAGGCAATTGAAATTGGCCTCAGTCTCTCAGGATTTGTGCAAAAATTGAAAAAGTATATGTTAAAAGTTATTGAAGAAGCCTTAAGGCCTCTGAAAAGTAGGATTAACTAATGGGCCAGATAAGGTAATGTTCTTGAGAAAGATTAGGGTTTTATTACTCTGCGTCCCTAGGTGACCATCCATGAGCAGAGTGGGGGAGAAGTCTATGGGGTGAAAGTTGCTTCACCCGAAATTAGGACCTTGTGATGAGGTTTTGCTTTGAGGATTTGTGATTAATTCTTTGAAAGAAACTAATGTCTTATGAACCTAAAAGTTAAAGGTTGTGATAGGTGGATCTCGATGTAATTTAGAGGAGGCAAATGTTAGGATCGATTGTGGATATCGAAAGCCTCCATTTGAGAAATTGTAGAATTACTTTGGAGATAATTCTGAGCGGATAATCTTAAGAATTAAAGTAATTGTGTCATGACAAAAAGGTAACCTTAGGAGATCCCAAACAAATTAATCTGTTTAAGGATTATGTTCTCCTGTATCACTTGTCGATCGATACTCTTGATAAGTAGGAGAGGAACTCCAACTTAGAGTTGTTTTTTCATTAGTCAAAATCAGCCATTAGGAGTTTGGATTTGAGGATTATGAGTGTTTCTTTGGGAGTTAGTTTCAACTAGTAAATTAAGGGTCAAAATGGTTATGTTATGATAGAAGCTAACCTTGAGAATTGTAAATGGATAAGCCTGTCTGAGGAATATGTAAATGAAATTTTTTATCTAGAAGGAAATGAACATCAGTATTGATCGTGAATGTCAAGGGTCTATAGCTTCGGCACTGATAGTGAACCTATTGGTAGGCTCAGTTTCATGGAGTAATAGGTGTTGCATTCCTAAGTTGAGAAGCAAATTATGTCTAAAATATGGAAGTTATGAAGCTTGAAGCAAAAAGTTCTATGGTCTTTTTTTAGAGCAATCAAATGATCCACCCATGGTGATTAGAGGTGATGTGTTTGGGCTGAACTAGTTGGCTCATCGGAGTGCCAACGAGATCTCAAGGTTGTTGAGTATAGGAGATAAGGAATAAAATTGGGAAGTCTCTGTGGTTTAATATCTGCATGACCGACCAATCATGATTACGGAGGATATGTTGAAGTTTAATCAATGGGCTTATCGGTATGCCAACAAGATCTTAAATTGCTCAGTATATGAGTTTTAGAATCTTGGGATTGCTAATTTTTAAAACCTTGAGATTTTAAGATAATGATCTAAAAACTGTATCAAAATTATAATTACTGCCATAGTTAGGAATTTTGTTCTGTGGTGAATTAAATTTTTTAAGGAGTATTTTCGTGATATGGTTATCTTAGAATAAATTTTGATCAAGGTTACTGCGTAAATTAGGTGTTCGAAATGGAATATGTATCTAATGAAAATGTCGATTTGAGGACATGCCAATGAAATGGAGAGAATGTAAAGTGTCCTGCTTTTGAAGTCTAATTGTACTTTGAATTTTATGTTGAGATTTTAGCTGAGCTCGGTAAAAGAACTAAGATTCTAGGTTGTGATAGTGGCTGTAAGTCATAATTGAACAATTCAAATGCTAAATGATTGATCAGGGCGCTCAGCTAGAAAAGTGATGAATCTACGTATATAACAATATTTAGGGTAATGTTCAGAGAAAATGCTCACTCTTGAGGTTTAGTGTGAAACGAAATGATGCATTCTACTTGTTTAAGGATTAGAATTAATGTTAGAAAAATGGTTAATAAATTAGGTTTGCGTACGGACCTCGTGGATTTGGATCCTGATAAGATATGTCAAATGATAAGGATCAAAACAATTTAGATGTTTATAGTTTCCTAGGATAACCATCTTGATTTAGAAATGAATTAAAGACATTAAATAAATTATTTGATTCTGAAAGTTCAAGGATAAAATTTTCATAAGTGGGAGAGAATATGAGATCTCGATCCCAAAACATGATAATTATGAAATTTTTATGGGGATGAAAGTCATACTAAGGCTTAAGTATAATGGAAAATTTGTTACCAAAGCAAAACAAGAGGCGAAAGTGGGTAGAGAGGCACAGTGCTTGAGCCCTGCTCGAGCAACCACTCGAGCGCAAAAATGGGCATGTGGCACCCAGGTTTTCGCCCGAGGCAAGGCGAGAGCAATCTCGGCTATGAGCAATGCACTCAAGCACCACTGAAGCGCGAATTTGTGAGAGCGGACACTCGAGCACTGCTCGAACGGCGCTCAAGTGTCAATGATGAGTTTCACACGTGCTTCCCTTCTTCTTTGCTATTAAAAAGGATTTGGGGTTTTAATTTGGGGAAACCACGACAGAATAGACAGAGAACGAAGGAGAGAAGAGAGGAAGGAGAGGGAAGAGAAAAGAAAAGGGGAAAATCTTTCATTACACACCGATCAGAATAATGGTAACTTTAGATTGAGCTCAGGTAAGTGTATTTCGGACGTTATTTACTATTTTTACATCTTTTTAGTATCTCAAATATTATATTTTTACTCTAAATCAATTATTCTACATGTTTACTGTAAATAAAACCTGTTTCTCCCGATTAATAGGACAGATTTCATATTTACTAACATGTACTGCTATATATACCTCTGATTTCATGTAAATACATGTATTTGGTGTTCGTTTATTGCCCGGACTGTTTGGAAAAATCCTAAGTACGAAAATGAAGGGATTTAACTATTTTAATTCAAAATTTCTGATTTTTAAAAGTTAATCTGCAATGAGATAATGCCCCAGATGCGATTTATATCTAAAAAAATTTACACGAATTTATACTATTAAATTACTGAGAATTTGTAAAGCAAATCTGAAGGATTACAAACTATTAATGTATATTTTGAAGCTAACTGAAGAGTTATAGTGAAACTCTGATTGACTTCTAAAATTTAATAAGTTTTCGGTTAAGAAATAGGAGGAAAAATGTTTCTAATACTATTAATTAGGACCTGTGACTGATATATAGTCAGTTACGTTCTCTGACATGTCTTAGAACGTTATGATGGTATCGAGAATAATTCTGTCCATGGACTTATACGTTATTCGCCATTCCTCAGGGCGTTAACTTAGAGGATAGTTACTATTTTTGGTTGACATTATTGTAGTGAATCCCATGAGAAGGGATGTCCCATGAGAAGTGACAACTATTACTGGCCTTGGATTGCGTGGAGTAAACACAATTTATCCTCGATTATTTACCCTCTCTGCTAGTAGGGTCTTGTCGTTGTGTGGGTGGACTCGATTTCTTCCGATTTTAAGAAATCCGTCTTTCTCATATTTCACTTTATGGATTACCTATCTTTTGGTCATTTACTGATAAAAAAGGGAGATTTTCTATAATTCATAGATTTTGTATCAGTTTCTGACTTCTAATATATGTTTACCAATTTAAAATTTTTGAAACTTGATTTATTGTCGAATTATATTTTTCCCGTGATTTATGTATATATTTCTATTCCCTGGCACCTCTGTGATCTTTTGTATTTATGTTCTGCTATCGTTTCCGTAATTATTGTGATTATCACTTATTTATGCTTTCTCTATTTTCATGCATTTTTCTTCTACTGCCATGATTGAATATTCTCATGTTTCTATTCATTAGTACTTATATTATGCATAGAAACATTATGTTATGTATCGATTTTACTGCATAACATTCTACATGAAAGTTTTATTGCATGGTTGCATATACCTTACTAGGCTTTAGCTCACTATTTACTATTTTCCCTTCAGATGAAACTGTAAAGTTACTTCTAGACAAGAAGGAGGGATTTAAAGTTTAGCCTGAAGACTTTTGGAGACCTGAAGACTTTTGGAGACCTAAAAAAGAAATAGTTTGAATGTAAATACTGGATTTTGTATATGAATTTTATGTGTATTTATTCAGTATATAAAATGTATGTCATGCATGTGATGATACAGGAATTTATAGTTCCGTAAGTTTATAGTTCTACTTCTACTATATGTTTTCTGGATTATGTACAAGACCTAGATGGCATCTCTTTCCTGAACTGTTAGTATAGTGGATAGAAAATGTGAAATGTAAGTCATAGGGAATTATATAGCATCTATGATCGTGTGTCTGAAATGAGAATTTCTATTAATGGATGTTATGATAATGTTATTCTGTATGTCTACAGGTTATAAGAAAGATTTGTATTTTGGTTTAATCCAGTTTTAGGGAAGATTCTGTCAATTTTCCCTTAGAACTTTAGGTTGTTAATTGGGCTTAGGTTTCTATTTTCTCTAAAGACGGAAAATTCTGAGGACAAAAAAGAAATCCATTCCGTCACACATATTAAGCCTATAGAACCTTGACATCCATCTTCAGTATTGAGGTTCATTTTTCGTAAAATACCAAAATTCATCCATATAATCTTTTTGCATGATCCATAGACAGGCTCCTTCACTTACAGAATTCCAAGGTCCACTTCCATCATGACATAACCCATTTAGACCCTTCATCGATCTGACAAGCTATCACCCAAGGCAATACCGACAAATTCTAAAATAAAGAATTCCAATAGCTAATTTCAATCAATAGAAGAACAATTCTTAGCTAGGAATTCCTCTTTCACTTAGCCCAGGGACATCGATCCCCAAGCGATATAGGAAAATATAATCCTAGGATTTCCTTGACAATTTCAGGTTCTATCATTATAATCCTTAAACAGATTAATTCACTTGTGATCTCCTATGGTTACCTCTCCATCATAACATAACTGCTTATAATCCTTAATATTATTAGATTAGAATTATCTTCAAAGTAATTCTACAATTTCTCAAGTGGAGACTTCAAATATCAACTATCGATCCTGACATCCACCTTTCACGAATTATATCGGGATCCACCTATTACAGCCCTTAGCCCTTAGTTTCTCAAGATATTAATTCTTTCAAAAGGCATTATCCATAAATCTTCAAGACAAGGACCTCATTGCTAAATCCCAATTATGGGTGGAGCGATTTCAACCCATGAACTCCTCCCCCACTTTTCTTGTGGGTGATTTTCTATTGATGCGGACTAACAGAATCCTAATTTTTTCAAGAGCATTACCACCTTTACTAACCTACTTACTCCATTAGTTAAATCCTACTTTGCGGAGGCTCTAACGCTTCCTCAACAGCACCTAACTGATGCTCTTTCATTTTCACAAAATCCTTAGAGATTAAAGCCAATTTCAATCACTTCTAAACCTTCCATTAAAATAGTTTGGCTTCATCCATTCTTCCAAATACATATATTCTCAAAACCTTCATAGCTAAATTCTTAAACGGCCATCTACTGACTTCAAAAAGGGCAGTTCATTTTTTAATTAGGCTAAATGCCTATTCTTAATTCAATTAACTTTGCTTCTTACTCAGAATTCTTAATTCAAATTAATTTGATGAATCCAAAGTGTGCCTCTACAGGATATCGTATTCTCTTGGGACAATCTACACAAGTGTTCTCGAGTACCATCTCAATTTCTGAAAGGATCTGCATAACCGAAAAATTTACTCCAAATCAGCGATCCCACTTATCTACCAGGCCGACTAAAGAAATCGAACATTTCTTTTCCCAACCATACATAATCTATTACTTTTCTCAATTAGGCACTTAGTTAACAGTTATTCACAATTCACAAAATCCACAAAGGAACACAAATATAATCAAGGATATTCAAGGTGATGGAGACATATCATGCAAATCATGAGGAATTTAAAAGAACACCAAAATCCCAATTACCATTGAAATTTTAGCATTTAGTAACTTAATATTCTATTGTCAAGCCAACTTATTCTTCCCAATTAGACCACTCAACGTTTCACAATAATCTGACTAAAACTCAGGAGCCTTATCGTTCGATCAACCTCAAACAAAATCACAAGGGTTCTCCTTTCAGGCTTTCATAACCATACTTGTTCCGATGGTAGGACCGGAATATCTTAATCTTAAAGACTCCCAATCATCAAATTATTAACTTCTGATTATTTTAAAGTTTTCCAAATATCGATTGTACTTGAATCCTCAAGATCATTTCTGGCCTCGGCACAACCTCAACAACAACTTTATTCGTCAATCAGATTGGCGAATCTTCTCTTTAATAGTTTCCCCAAATGTTCTCATCCGCTTAATAACTCTCTAGGTATGGCCTAATATGCCATCTATACTTGCACACACCTCATCAGTTCCATTACTTCTTTTGCGATTATCCAATAATTTAAAACCTATGATCGAATATGTAATTCAGATCACTCTTTTCAAATCATCGATTCTAGTGGGGCAATTTGCTAACTTGGACGCCTTAATATCCCATCAAAGTTAGTTTATTCACAAACCCAAACTGGACATCAAAATTCGTAATTTCTTCAGACAAGGGTTACTCCTTAGGCATTAACATCATCAGGTTTTATTCTTGGAATTTGGAATATATAAAAACTTATTCCCTTGTCATCATTAGCTAACTTCACTTTTTGTCTTTTCTGTGGCAATATTAGCTTCTTTTCTTTCAAGCATCAGATTATTATCAACAACGCCAACACCTTTGGAATCAGCAGCATTCATACCTTAACTCAAGCCATCAATTATATCCTATCCATCATATCTAATCCTGAGGACCTTGCCCCAAGGCCAATTGAATTTATCTTAACCTAAATCGATTACTTAGACCTTATTTCGGTACTATCATATTGATCACTGGCTCGACACTAATTAGATTCAAATTCTTGAGGTGCTTCTAAGCAATTTATTCTCCTCATCCTTGCGGTGGACCAACACCCAAAGGAAGGCCCTCGTCTAAAGGTCATACTATTTTCTATAACTACAAACACCACAAGATCCCTAATTTCAAGTAATCAGCTCAAAGGGAGGGTTAGAATCAATACATTTTAAATTAAATCCTTAAGGCCAAAACCTAACATTCCATCTAATTCTAACCACTTCATTTTTATATCAACATAGAACAGTTCAATTTGAATCCTTAAACCTAAATCGATTGGTCTAGCCCTAGCCTTCCTTCAATATCGATTAACCTAATCACCAAGTCCAGGTTCAAGTCAATTTTTAACTAAGACATACTAGAATACCTAAGACTTAGTTCATCCTATGCCTATACCTATTTATTCAGTCAATCATAATCATTTTCTAAGCTTTCAAATATTATTCAGATCATTCCTAAGGCATCTCTTTTTCTCTGATACCAATTGTGACGAAATATGTAATATCTTGAATATTTTTATCTGATTTAATTGAGTTTATTTATTTTTGGGATAATTTTGGTGTAATAAAAATTAATAAAATATTATAAAAATTTTAGAGTATATTTGAAATTGTCGGGCTAGTGGCCAAGGTACACCCAATTGATCACCCGAGTATCGATTTGAATGTTGGTATTAAAAGAAAATAATATATATATATATATAATAATAATAACAATGACAATAGAAACAGGGAAATGTAAAAGAAGGGGAAGGGGGTTGCGGGAAGAAGAGCACTAGCAAAAGAGCATGGGTGTAGAGAGAGAGAGGGAGAAGAGAGAGAAATAGCCAAACAAATGCCTTCGGATCCAATTCCGGCTTTAAGCTAGTTGGAGAAATCATAAAGCATATTAGGGCAAGTACATCCATACCCTTTTCTTCTATTTTTATTGATCTTTGTTCGACCCCTTCGGGTGTTTTTATCCCGATGCCTGACCCCATGCATATAATTATGATGCCTATAGTCTAATTATATATATATGTGAAATTCATTGTCCGATTTATTATTTTCGTAGTATTTTGCATGTCCGAAACCCTCACCCACACACGTGTACTGTTCATGCACAATTGAGTGGGTTTTGGCCCCCGATTGTTGTGGCTTTTGTATAAATTGAGGCTAGAATACCATTACCCACACCCTAGGTAAGTTAATTTGTCAATTGGGTACCCAATTTGTAGAATTATTTGAATTCCTGTTCACAAAATCCTAACGCCACACCCGGGTGGTTTCAGGCTTCAATGTTTTGGGATTTTGATTTATTTGGGACTAGAATATAAATGTGCATGACTTTGGTAAGTTAATTTACTGATTGGGTATCCAAATTTGTGAAATTTGGTGGAATTTCATTCGAAAAGCCCATAACATGCTCCTAGATACTGTTTGAGCTTTAATTTGGGGTTTAATGCATAAATTGACTTGGGATTATAGTTACCCATGCCTTGGGTTTGATAAATTACCCGTTGGATGTCCAAAATTTTGAGAATAAATCAATATATGCATTGGTGCATTGTTCACATGCACTGTTCTTGTGCGCTGTTCATGGGTACTGTTCACCCAGGGACTTTGGATGATATTTTGCATAATTTTTCTATGATTAATTTCTAATTAAGTGATATGTATATTTGTACTAATTCAATTATATATTCTGGAAGCTTCGGCATGTTCAAATGTAAAGAAAATCTGTATCCGAAAGATTTCAAAATTAATTTGCTCTTCGATGGTAAGAATTCTAAATCTTCTCTATACATATGATATCCGTATGAATGTTAAAGTATGAAAAGATTGAAATTTTTATGCAAGACAATATGTACATAAATAACTAGAGGGAAATTTGATGAATATGATCTCCTAGGTGAAGATATTGTGAAAGGAATCTGATCTAATCTCCCAAGTAGAGATATCTATGAAAGGAATCTAATCTGATATCCCAGATAGAGATATCTGTAAAAAGAATCTAAAAGAGCCTCCCTCAGAAGAATAAGTAGCCAAGAAACTAGGACCCAGATTTATGATCTGACAGGTAATGTCCCCAGGCATGTCACTAGTGTGACAGTGGAGACTCAAGGATTGTCCTGGCCGCATGTTATGACGAGTGATAATATGAAAAATCATGCCTTAGGGCATTACAATGGTAATTGAGAATAACTCTGTCCATGGGGTGATACGTGGTCCACCTATATCTTACCTGCCTTAGGGAGGTAATTCTGTTCAGATCCCACTAGAAGGGATACTTCTATTCGGTTTTAGGCCTTGAATTGTGTGGAGTGAACACAATCTATCCTCAATTATTCGTTCCCTTTAGCTAGTAGGGTCCACTACCTCGGGTCTACAAAGATGAGTAATTATGTTTAAAACTGTGACGGAACGGATTTTTTTATCCTCAAAAGCTTTCGTCAAACAGAAATATCATTATCGGTCTAAAACATAATGCAAGACTTCTGTAGAAATTTTGGCAGAGTCTCCTTTGTAACAGGATAAAAACCCAAAAATATAATCCTGTAATAATCGTTTAAAACAAACACACAACTATCCATCATAGACACTTCCTACAACAACCATTCACAGGATCCTATGTGCCATCCATGGCACAATTCTATAAAACATTTGTTATTCTAACAGTTAAACGACGAGATGCCATCTAGGACCTGCACAGGAAATCCAGAGTATATAGC
>JAOVVI020017868.1:0-10503 GCA_028571085.2 Nepenthes alata | reverse complement strand
CTTTGACGGCCCAGTTAGAGGACGGGCCCAGAAATCGAAAGGCCCAGGACGGTCAACGTTTGCGTTGACCGACCGGGCGACCAACTTGCTCGTAGACGGTCAACTCAACGTTGACCGTCCACGCACAGCATGTTGGGCCCTTAGAGGTTTTTCCACAATGATGGCCATATTCCATTCAAGCCTACAACCCATTCGTTGACCAACAGCGACTCTCCCTTCGTTCTCCACGAAGGAAGCCAACACGCAGATGGTCAACTCAAACGTGACCGTCCGCGCCCTACACATTGGGCCCATATAAGCCTTTCTACAGTAACGGGTCTGGTCCGTTTGGGCCCACGACTTACCAGACGGCAAACCATAGCTTTCTAAGTATCTTCCACGATCTCAGTTGACACCAAAAAGGGCATTGACAAGATTGGCACCCTTCAAATAAGGAAGGTGCCAGATTTTTTCAATTTATTGCCAACTAGGGCACTCCAACGGTAATATGCTGAGAAGGAAAGAAACCGATTTGGAAAGTTGTTGGCCGCCTCAGGAGGAAACTATCACGCCCACCTTGGCAACTGGCATCTGCTCCAAAAGGCAAGCCAGCCAAGGTGGACAGAGGGGATCGCTCCTTCCAATGGAGGAAGATCACCATCTCAGCCATAAAAGAAACCCTAGAATTATCATTCTAGGTACGCTTTCATTGACACTTTCATACACACTTTCATTGAAACTTTCAGACTCACATTTTCGATCAGACTGAAATCTAGTAACTGCCAACAGAAACACGAACAACCGCAAGGCAACAGGCGAGTCCTCACGGCCGTTTACTGCCTTCCCACATTCCAGATTCAAGAAAGGCCTTGCATCTCTCTTACATCTGGAATGAACACACTCTCTGTCTCTCCCTCTTTTCTCTCATACATTTCAGTTTCTTTCTCAAAAAACTGTTTGATTGACTTGAGCGTCGAAATATTTTCGGTGCGACTACATCCCGCCAACACGCTGACCTCCTGTTCTGCTTAGTGGTGTGCAGGATCCAACTCAGAGAACGAAGTCAGAACCGCAACAAAAGGATCACCTGAATCTGTTTGAAATTCGGATCCAGGGACACATTATGTTTAAATTGTCAAAAATCGAACAATCATCGCCTGGTCCAGGAAGCAAGCTTTCATAGATTGGCACAAATTTAAAAATTTCATCAATGAGCTTGGTGGCTAATTAATCAGATGACTGAGCTATCAAAGAAGTGACCCCAGAGTATAACTATGCTAAAAACAAATCAATGAATACAAATCCGAATTTGTAAGGAGGGTGGACTCTTAAACTAGATAACTGACCCTACGTATTTAATTTCTTGATTCATTTAAACTGATTTATTAGTCAAGTTGAATAGCTTATCTATCAAAACAATCAAAGTCGTTAACCAAAATCAAAGAGGCCATGATTAGAAGAAGCTCTACGTTAGCATAATCTTCCAACAAACCATTTAGAACTACTCACTAAGCTTATATCCACGAATATAGTAGGTGGATCATGAAATCAAAGAGATATGGACTAACTTTATTATTTTAGTTTGCAAACTGTTTAGAACTTCCCACTAAGCCCCACCCACATATGTAGCAATTGGATCCAAAAATAAATAAGATCTGGCATACTATTAGAATCATAGTCGTCAAACCATTCGACATAGCCCATTAAATCTATATCCATGAATGTGGTAGTTAGATATTAAAATTAAGGAGATATGACCCATTATTGAAATCCTAGTCAACAAACCATTTGAAACTATCCACTTAACTCACGTCTATAAACATGACTAACAAATCCTAAGATTCAATAGAGTCGCTCGCTGAGTTATATTCATATATGTGGCAATTAATCTTGAAAGTACTTTTTTCTTAGAAGAAAATCGCTTATTAAGGAAAGGTGAACTCTTCAGAAGATATACAATCAGTCATGTAAGATTTCTCAATCGATCACAGAATGGGGGCTATGCCCCTAAAAATACAAAGTCATTTAACGCAATAAAGACATCTGATGATTTTACAGTATTGTGAAATAAAGATCTGAATTTGAAAGCATCTTGGGATCCTAATAACTGAAAAGACCTTTAAATAATTGATCATAAGCTGATTATGACAATCTTTAAATTTTAGTCCTGCAATACTTAGCCTACACTAAATACGCTTGAAATTTTCTATCCAAATAATCTCTCCCCCGCTAAACTCTTTAAATATAGTCCTCCAATCTTCTATCCTCTATTCCCTCTAACTCTAACTTGTAGGTTACACAAATTTGTTTACTCGAGTATCGGAAGATAACTCGAGAAAATATTTTTGGTCCTTTAAATCTCTTATTTTGATTTATTGTATATAGGATTTGAGCTGTTGGCTATAGTCTAAAATAAGACCAATCCGACCTAATAGAACATGGGGCCCTCAAATCACAAACTCGTGAAGAAATATGAAATAATTGAGTTATTAGATCTAGAATAGAAAATAATTAAGAATCTGTCTAAACGTTTGACCAGCCAAATATCTCTATGGCCGGATTGTTGGAAATACAAAATGTCATGTCCCCAATCCAGGCTTTGAATATATAAATTTCTTAATCCATAATTAATTTAAATCAAATTTTAATTATTAAAATTTAAATTTAAATTGTTTATTCCACTAATAAAAATCTAAAATATATATCAAGATGTAAACCTATAAATCAACTACCTTTAAATGATCCAAAATAAATTAACGATTCAAACCGCAGGATCTAGATGCCACAACCTTAGTGGCTTCGGCACTGGCAACTTCATAACCTCAGATCACGGGTAAAGAAGAGTGTCTTAACTAGATATCAGAGTATCAAAATCAACTTTTGTAATTCAAAATCAAAGTTAAAACATTAACATAGAAACAATATAACTGCCAAAATTATAGCATTTAACAAATTAAATAAAACTAGTAACATCAAATTACTATTTATTTTTCACACAATAATACATCAATTAGTTCCCAACATCCTTAATCTGATTTCCAAACAACTATCCTTCAAACATATTAGCTATAAATTAGTTTTAACTCTCTAATAAAAAAATTTAGTAAAATAAATGTAAAAATAAACTAATTACTCATAAATACATATATAACTTTCATATGTTAATATATATATTAGAGCAACATGTTAAAATTATACCATAATAAAAAATTTGAAGAACTGATAGTATTATCTCACAAATATATCATACATAATCAAGAATCCATATTCAATTATACCGAATTATATAAATATATAATCATACTCAAATCTGTATATTTAATATCAAACATACCAAATTGTATAAATATATACATATATTTAAAATATACTAATGACCGAAAATAATTAAAAATTAGTAATAACGTTACCAATAAAAGGTTAATATTGAAACTTGGATTATGATTACTTTTATATAACTAAAAGCTAAACACTACTTTTCAAAATTCATGAGTAAGTCATCTGCATATAACTTATAAATATGGTCAAATATTATTTTTCTAACCTAAGAATGATAAATTTGACTTTTAATTTATTAATAATATATTATTATATATTTAAATTTGTTCTTGTCAATATTTTACAATAATACATATTCAGTCAAATCAAAAATTTTATTCGAATTTGAATATATTCATATATTTTTTTCTTATTAAAAAAATATACTTATAATCAAAATTTATATAGAGTTTTTATTTATATTTTGTCAAATATAGGACATAGAGTAAAGCGTGAATTACATGAAAACTTTAATATGTATCTTTAAAACATGCAAAAATTATGTTGTATAATTTATAAATATATAGAGATGGTTATTGTAGAAATTGCAAGAATATTAATCTGATTAATATAATTTTATTAATTTTTTTAAATATAAAATATGTATAAAGAGTTACATGAAAACTCAAAACATGTAGAAATATATATTTAAGAATTTGAGACAATCAAGAATATTAGGCACAAATTTAAGATATATTTCAGATTTAAATATAATGTATATAGATTTAAGATATATTTTATAAAAGTTTTATGAAATAAAAGTAAAATTATATTCATACAAAGTATAAACTCTTTAACTATGAAAATAACACACATAAAAGTATTTGATACAATAAATGCTGTGGAGATCAAAAGTGAACGATAATAAAAGAAATAATAGCTTAAATATACTTGTCTTTTCTTGTATCTATTCAAAATCTATGTAATTTCTCTTAATTTCTCATTCTCTTTTCATCTCTCTTCTTCTCTCTCTTTCTTTCTTCTCTTTGTCCCTCTTCTCTAAAAATCTCCATAGAAATAACCCAAAATTGGTCAAAAAACCCATTTATAGAAAACTGCCATATGCACATCAATCAAACATGGATCAAGCACTAAAGCACAATCTGGGCTGCGCACAAGAACTCATTAAGCGTGTATCGGGTGCTAAAATTCTATCTAAACACGCATATGTGCTAATCACATGTGCATGAAGTGTGATCAATCTGTCTAAAATAACACTAGTACCTTAAAAGAGTCCTTTAAACACATCCTTACTATCTAAAATACATATAAGCATGGGTTAAACCACTCAATATAACTTATTTCTGTTAGAAAATTAATTTTAACATAAAATCTCAATTGACCTTAAAAATTTATCAACTCAATTTAATTAATCATCAATAAAGGATAATTTGGTGTCCATCCCTTATATTTCTCTCCTCATAAAAATTCCATCCTTAAAATTTTAAATACCTCAATGTGAAAACAAATACGTATAATTTTCTCAGATTTTGTCTTTCCAATCCCAAGTGGCTTCTCCAGAGGAATGATTTCTCTATACGACAGTCACTCGTAAATTAACTTTGGTTCGAAATATTTGATCTCTTTTCTCCAAAATCTAGATCAGTTCCTCAATATATGACAAATCTTTAGTAATCCTCAATGGTTCATGGTCAATGATATATGAGAGATTGTAAGCATATTTTTGGAGTATTGATACATGAAAGATCTTGTGAACATCTTCTAAACTTGGAGGTAGAACCACTCAATATGCCATCTCTTCAATCCTTTATAGAATCTTGAAAAGTCTAATAAATCTTAAGTTTAATTTTTCCTTAAACCTAAATAGAGAGACTCCATTCGATGGAAATATTTTCAGAAATATATGATCCCTGACATTGAAACTCAACTCTATTATTCTATGATTAGCAAAGTTCTTTTTGCCAACATAGAGCAAATTTCAATCGATTATGGATCAGCCAAATCTTTTCAAATATCTCTTGAATAATGTTAGGTCTCAAGAGTTTTCTATATCCGATTTTTTCCCAATGAATTGAAGAATGATATATCCTTCCATATAATGCTTTGAAAGGGGTCAAACTGATACTCTCTTAATAACTACTATTGTAGGCAAACTCGGCTAATTGTAAGTAATCATCCTAATTTTTTTCATTTCTAAAACCAAAACTTGCAACATATCCTTTGGAATTTGGATTATTTCCTCCAAATGTCCATCCATTTGGGGATGTTAAACATTGCTAAACTTCAACTTTGGACCTAACTCCTAAACATTTGAGACAAATCTTGGATTTCAATCTAACACGATAGAAGCTAGTATTCCATAAAGTCTCACTATCTCATTAATATATAATATCACCAAACAGTCCCTTGAAAATTTTATCCAAACTGCAATAAAGTAAGCTAATGTTGGATAGTGTAATTTGATTAATGATTGTTTATTCGTTACAGCCTCAATCTTCATAGGATTGATCAAAACATCTCCTTTCAAAATTGCATGTCCCAAAAATATCACTTAAGCCAAAATTTATCTTTCTTTAATTTCACTATAACCTTTTTCCGTGAAATATCTGTGCAATAATTATCAAGTGCATTTCATCCTCCTCATAGCTTTTTGAATATATCAAGATATTGTCAATAAATAACACTAAAACTTGTCGAGGTATGGTTACAATACCTGATTCATCAAATCCATAAATATCACATGGATATTAGTTGACCAAAAAATATGACTAAAAACTCATAATACCGAAACTTTATTCTAAAATCTGTCTTCACCACTTCTTCATTTTTAATCCTTATGTCAAAAATTTGAATCAAAATAGATTTAAATAATAATTATTAAAATAATACAACAAAATTAATAATCCCAAAACTCAGGTGTGACAAAACAAATAATAATGGACCATAAAAATTTCATCATTTAATAGTAATGAACAGAGCCCAAAACACATCACAGGACCTTATCGAATACATATCTGAATATAAATAAATATAACTCGCTCCAAATAGTCATAAGGAAGATACATACCAAATACATACATATCCATCATATACACTGAACCAAGTGTTTCATATATATCCAAAAGCTTATATCCGGCTAGTCCAAAATCTCCAAAATGCAGCCCACACCAACCCAAACTGAATAAATAATGCTCACCAGAATAGACGTATGGCGATTAGATCTCGTCCATGCTTCTATACAGTATCTAAGTCCACTAATCTGAAAGCATAACAAATATAAATATGAGTTTAAAGTTCAACAAATATCAGTATATATAAAAGATAATATATATATGTCCAAAATAAGATAGGTGGGAATAAAAACATTCAAATTATGTAAAAGACATAAATCTAAAAATCTGGTATCGGAAGGTTGAAGGTAGTCTCGTACTCAAATCATAGTCTATATCAAACATGGTCCCATCAGGACATATGCTGAATAAAAGTAATCCGGAGCGAAATCATATAATCCAAATAATGTCATAATCCACGCTAAAATAGAGGTGAAACAAAATAGAGTTCGAATCGAAGTCATATAAAGAGAAATAGAGTCCAAAACAAAATCATATAAGAATCAAATAGGTTATGAAATGAAATCACATATAAGATTTACGAGACTAACTAAATTTCATCTGTGGGCAAACCTGTAAATCTCAAATCGAAGTCTGAATACAAATTAATATACAAATACAAAGTATGCACGAAATCAGAGAACCAAAACTAAGAAACTAACTTAAGGTAATGTTAAACATATTCCTGGTAACCTTAAACTAGAGTCTTCTACTATTTAGATCCATAGGTAGGGACATATATGTACACTGTCCCTCATGGATAAGGAACTACTCACTATATTTTGCTACCCATAGTTTCTGGTACTATTGTCAAGTTTAGTACAAATATTAAGGTGTCTGAATATATTAATTTTTTCATTCAATTCACTTATGATTATTCTCATTAAAATACAGACGGGGTGGATAAACTACAAATAGAGCCTCTTCCTGCCAGTGAAAAAGGGATGCATAAATATTTTTCCATCAATAATAGAGCTTTTCCCGTTGGGAGAGAAACAGATGACAGATAATAGAGATAGTGACCACAATTTTCAGGCAACAATACATGCAAACTAATACATGGCCAATGCGGGTTTCATATCCTTTTACATATAAATATACTAATATAAAAATATATAATCTTAAATATTTATTTATTTTTCTATAAAATAACAAAATCCAAATAAAATTTCCCAAACAATCGGTAAAAATATCATGCATACACAAATGAAACAAATTGGCTAAATAAAAATAGTATGCATGAATATTAAACCTCCAAAATATAAGTAAACTTTATTAGATATTGAAATAGATCAAATATATGACTCAAATATACTTACCTCAATCTTATCCCAAAAAGATCTGACAAAAAGATACTTCAAACCATCACTTTTTCTTCCTCTCTCCTCTTCCTTCTCTCTTTCTCCTCTCTCTCTCTCCTCTCTTCCTTCTTCCACGTGAATGCCCACATAGTGCCTCAGTCGCGCTTTAAATAGAGCACCGATAATCGACCGTCACTAAGGGGTGCCTCAAGAGCTAGCCTTGCAGCAGTCGGTACTTGAGCACTGCCTCAGGAGCTTGCCTGCGGCAAACGGCACTCAGGTGCCACTGGGGTGGCCCTCAGGCACCAGCCCAATAATCCAAATATCCTTCAAGTTTTCACAATACATAATTAATTCTGATGCAACCAATTTACCCAAGATAATAAATATTATCAAAATAAAATAGAATGTTGGTATTACAACTCTCCCTTCCTTATAAAAATTTTATCCTCAAAAGTTACGTACCTCAATAGTTAAACAAATAGCGATGTTTCTCCCAAACTTTCTCCTCATGTCCCATGTCAATTTCTTCACTGAATGACTCCTCCACAACACATTAACTAATAGGATCGTCTTATTCCTTAACACTTAATCCTTTCTATCCAAAATCTGAACCAAAATCTCAATCAAAGACAAATTCTCATCAATTTGCAATGACTTAAACTTGATCACATCCGAATGATCATATAAATATTTTCACAAAATAGATACATGGAATATATCATGACAATCCACCAAACTTGGAAGCAAAGACAATCTGTAGGCCACCTCTGTAATCCGCTAGAAAATCTCAAATGTCCCAAAGAATCTTGACTTCAATTTACCTTTCAACCTAAACCTTGAAATTCCTTTCCTCAGGGACACATTCAGAAATATATGATCATCCACATCGAACTGCAAATTGAATATGTAACCTATGGGTTATATGCCCACATGTTTTCACTGCACCACTCTAATTGACCATTTACCTGTGGATGAAAAGTCATACTAAATTTCAGTTTGGTACCCAATTCCTTATGAAAACTTTATTAAAATTTTAACATAAACCCCGGATCTCAATTTATGAACCTCATTCAAATTTTCCTTCTTCAACTCCTCAATGTTCGGAACATAAATCCAAACCCGAACACAAAAATCCCAATTTGCATGTATATCAAAATCCACCTGTGACTATTACCCAAATCTCCAGTAATCTCCATCAAGTATGGGTCACTCGTATGATTCTCCTTAATCCATTTGAAAACCATTGGCGGTACTTCAAGATATGACCATATCATCTTGGATCCTTGAAAGTGTAACTGAATAGTGTAGCTCTTCATTTCATCCTATATCTCCTATTCCTTAATCATCAAATGCGCCATCAAATTCAAAAACTTCCGACTCAAAGAATAGCAACTACATTTGCCTTCCTTGACTGAAATTGAATCTCACAATCATAAAATTTCTTTAACAAATTCATCCACTTACGTTACCACATATTCAACTCCTCTTGTGAAAATAAATATTTCAAACTCTTGCGATCCAAATATACTATAAATTTCTCTTCATACAAATAATATTTTAAAATCTTCAACGCAAATATTATAACCGCCAACTCCAACTCGTGGGTGGGTAATTCCGTTCATGGACTTTTAATTACCTTAACCCATAGGCGACTATCCAACTGCATTGTATCAACACACAACCCAAGCCTTTCTTGAAAATACCACAATATACCACAAATCAACCTAATCTATCAAGGATCAACAAAATCAGTACCGACATCAATCTATTCTTCAACTCCCGGAAACGTTTTTCACAATTATCATCTCAAATAAATATCGTTCACTTTTGTGTCAATCACGTCAATGGTACCACAATCATTGAAAAAGTTTTCACAAATCTCTTATAATATCCGGCTAGACCTAAGAAATAATACACATCTGCTGCATTCGTCGATCTAGCCCAATTGGCTATCGCTTCTACCTTTTTTGGATCCACAGATATGCCAGCTTTAGAAATAATATGACCCACAAATGATATTTCCTCCAAGTAAAATTCATACTTTTTAACTTGGCAAGCAGTGGTCTTTCTTTCAAAATTTACAGTGCAATCCTCAAATGGGCCTCATGTTCTCTAAAACTCCTTGAATAAATCTGAATGCTATCAATAAAGACTACCACAAATTGATCTAAGTACGACGAAAAAACCCGATTTATCAAATTTATACAAAATGTCGGGACATTCGTCAATCTAAAAGGGATCACCAAAAATTTATAATAGACGTACCTCGTTCTGAAGGCCATCTTAGGAAAATCCTCCTACTTAATCCTTAATGGGTGGCATTCCAAACGTAAGTCAAAATTAGAATGCACACGAGTTCCTTGTAACTGATCAAATAAATCATCTATCCTCGGAAGGGGATACTTATTCTTAATCATGGTCTTGTTCAACTTTCAATAATCCACACATAACCTCATCTACCCATCTATCTTCTTTACAAGTAATATTAGAGCACCCCATGATGATATAATCAGTCGAATGGAACCTTTCTCTAATAAAGCTTACAATTATTGGTTCAATTCTTTTAACTCAGATGAGACCATTCTATAAAAAGCCCTTGAAATCGATGCTAATCCCGATACAACTTCAATAGCAAACTTGATCTCCCGATCAAGAGGTAATTTAGGCAAATTCTCTAGAAAGGCATCTTCTAATTCTCAAACAACTAGAATATCCTTAATGGCTATCGAATGACTTCCAAATGTGGTCACATACGCCAAATAAGCTCGACACCCATCTTTTATCAATTGACTCACATGTAAATTTGAAATTAATCATGTCATCTTCCTTCC
>JAOVVI020017866.1:449-10503 GCA_028571085.2 Nepenthes alata | reverse complement strand
AAAACAGAGCATAAATGGCCGGAGGTATATTTTAATCGATTATAAATTTCGCTTTTGTAGTTGTTTTAGCAACTTCACGATCTAACAAAATGTTCTGTCATATGCAGCTCAAGTGATAAGTTCTGCTACATTGTTCATTCCTTGGTCCCAGAAAATCCCTACAGGTGATTGAAAACCCCAGAAAATCACTGAATTATAGATTGCTGTTATAACCTTCCATTGCCTTTTGATTATACATATGGGATTTCAGCCATTATATATGATTCTAAAGAGTTGTATTCTGTGGAGCAATAACAACTTTATTCTCCTGTAGAAATCACATTCCTCTTCTCGTTGATTATTGTTCAGAGTTTCCATGACTGTAAGCCTTATAAAATTCAATTGATGATGAATGTAAGCCTCCCGTTGACTATTGTTTTCTTAATTATCATCTGTGGTCTAGAGGTTAAGAATAGGTTAGAGCCATCTGCTTTGTTTCTTATACAAATAGGTGAGGTTTGACATCTTTTGTCATCAAATCACCATGAGTTTCGTGTAATTCTGGTTGGTCATCTAGTGCTACAAACCGTTGCGAACACTGCTAGCACGAGTATGGACACTGTTTTGAAAACATTTCATGATCTTACTCTTCTATGATTCTGCGATTTGTGATAATCTTCAGCTGGAGTAAGATCGCAAGCACGAATGTGGCTTGTGTATGGCTTGCTTGTGCTGAAGTTAGCAGGATGGTATATGCAGTCGGTGGGCATGGGGTGGATGGAGAAAGCCTATCTAGTGCCAAGGCTTACGATCCTGTCTGTGACAAGTGGACCCTGATAACATCCATACATTGCCCAAGGTGGGGCTGTTTCACATATTGCTTACACAGTGGGCTACATGTGATGGGCGGAAGGTCGAGCTTCACCATCGAGAACTCGAAATTTGTCGATGTCTACAGCCCCGAGATGCTGACATTGTGCAAGATGAAGAACGGCAGCGTCATGGCCGTGGCCCACCCCATGCCAGGAAAGAAGCTTCTCTGCATGGAGTGGAAAGGCCAAAGGAAGCTAGCCATCTTCATCCCAGAAGACAATCCCTGCAAGATGGTTCCAGCCCCATTGACTGGGAGCTCTAGCATCGGACACAGGTTCGGCATGCTCAACGGGAAGCTTCCACTCTTGTCGATGGAGGAGGATCCAGTGTATTGGACTTTGTCATTTGATCCAGATGCAGCCTCAGGGTCGGAGTGGAAAACTTCCAACACTAAACCATCGGCTCCGTGCTTGTGCTGGACGACGGTTGCAGCCTGAGGGGTGAAAGTGTATGTTGTCCCTGACTGTACCCGCACGGACCCTGGAGATGGTTGCATTTTCTCAGTTTATTATAACCAGCCCCTTATTTCACGTACTTGTTTCTGTGATGTAAACATGGCCGTGGAAACTAACCACCATTGCAGTGTCGTTAGTAATTTTTTGGTCCTTTCCTTTGTTAGTATTTTGATATTCTTTTGTGAATACATTTAAAGGGAAGGAGAAAAAAGGGTAAAAAATCATAAAAAACTACAAAAAAAAAAAAAAAAAAACCTGTATATACAACACCATTTTGACATTGTTTTATGTCCACGGATAGAAATGTGTCACTGTTTAGTGCCAATTTTTAAATTTTATATTTCAAAGTTTGAAGCAATGAAAGCATTATCCTGGCTTCACACCAATGGACATGGTTAGGGTTGGAGCACTGACAGCTTTCAATTTATTGATCGATGATGGCCAATGTAAATAGTAGATTACTACTATCAACGATGATGATTTTGACTAAGTAATTTCATATTTAACAGTTATTTTAGTTATTTTTATTTCTATAGAAGTTAATAGCTCTATTTGAAAAGTTATTTTAATAGTTTAGAAAATTAGTTTTTTGAGTTATTTTATGGGGAGAGTCGATAGTTAATTTTTGGCGTCAATTTGCTACGAAAGCAGCAATGACTTAATTTTCTTTGCTAAGTGGGTTTTTGTGGCGTGCTGCATCAAAATCCGAAACAAAGCTCTGAATCGGAGTTGTAGAGAGCCAAAAATTCCCATTCGAATGTCGGACGGTGGGTCCTTGAAGGTGTGATCTCCACTTCGACAGCAACCGTATGCCACTCTCAGTTGCGAAACCATTGACATCAGGAGAAAATGTTCGGAGCTTCTTCATCGGCGTTCGGAACGCCTTCGTCGACACCAGCCTTTGGCACGCCGTCTTTGACTCCGGCCTTCGGCACGCCGTCTTTGACTCCGGCCTTCGGCACGCCTTCCACCCCCACCTTCGGAACGCCTTCGTCCACGCCGGCTTTCGGGGCAACGCCGTCGACTCCTGCCTTTGGAACGCCGTCGTCTACTCCTGCCTTCGGCACTCCTTCGATACCGTTGTTTGGGACCAGCTTCGGATCTTTCTCGACTCCATTCTCTCAAACGCCGTTGTTTCAGCAGCCAAGTACAGGCGGTTTTGGCTCCCAGACGCCGTTCGCTACTCCGCAGCAGCAAACGACGCCGTTGGCTAACTTTCAGTTGACTACTCAGATGGCTCCTGTCGCTCCTCTTCCTTTCTCTCTTTCTGAACGTGACATTCAAGTAATTTGTTCTATATATTAAACCATATCCTGTCACTCATATTGCGATGCGGAAATCTTAATTTAGTTTGTGAACTTCATTCACGACGTTGTTTTTCTATGTTTGATAGGCTATTGTTGATGCGTACAAAGATGAGCCTGGAAACCCTAAGTATGCTTTCAAGGTTTGTTTTTTACCTCATTTTCCCTCCAATGCTTTTTTGATATCTGGGATGCCATTTTACTGATTCGACATTTTAATTGAAAACATTATTTTCCTCTCAAATAATGCTACTTATAAAAGCACGAAGAATACTTGGCACTGCTTATCGAATTCCTAGCTCAGGATTGATGTCTATATTCGTTTGAGCAACTCTATTGTTAGGTACCGTAAGTATGATTCTGATGACTTGGGGTGGGGAGGCTCGTTGAATCCTTTGAATTCTTGTCAATAAGTATGAATGTTCTTATCTGTAATGAGTGAGATGTGCTCTTTGAAACCAGTAACGGTAATTGGCTTACTATTATGGAGCTAAAGATTATTAAATATCTATGTTGGTGTGGCAGTATTTGTTGTTCAGCGTGACTGAGCCTCAATTTCGTGTCAAGCCAGTCGGTGTAGCAGATGTGAGTTCTTCCATTTGTTATTTAGCATTAGCTTCTTCATTGAGTTCTTATAAGAATTGTGCTGAATCGATCTTTTCTTGAATTTTCATTGCTGAGCTGGGATTATTGTGTGTTTGGCAGATAATGTGGTCAGAAGCTATGGGGAAACTTGAGGGAATGGATAGTTCAAATCGTGAGCGGTTGTGGCCTCAGCTCGTGCTCGGTTTCAAGGATCTGTCACAACGTTTGAAGGTACTAGGTTTTTTGGATCAGGGAATTTCATGTAAAAGGCCTCTTTTTCCTCCTGCATAAAGTCCTTTGAAATTTTCAAATTATTTGACTAGTAAACTTTGCTACTTGATATGCTCATGTATTATCTCTTATATGATGTAGAATCCAATACTTGTAACCCCTCCCTAATTATGTGTCTAGCATGAGAATATATATCATTCATTCATCTTTTTTCTCCAAGTCAGAGATCAATATTGAAGTTGATCAATATTGAACTGTATGGGAGGATTATTTAAATGAATAGAGTAATTTTTCCTACTTATTAGTCCTGTAATTCTTATTGAAGAAAATTAAAACTCTTAGGCTCTGTTTTTGTGAAAGAACCTTTGGGCTTGACATTGCTATACATTTCCATCCATTGATAACTCTAAATTATTTAATGTTTTGATACTGTTTTTGGGTTGTAAAAGGGATTATATATTTTATAAATTGCAAGCATGGTGTGGTATGATAACAACTTACCACTAATCTACAATGGGTCCAACTATGTTGGATGGAGTTTGGATAAAGGAGTGTGTGTAGCTGTGGATAACTGAAAATCTGGAGTGGTTGACTACAGGTTGAAAACGGAAGCAGAGCTTAGGTTTTCAGGGTTTTCTTTGATCACCTCATATCCTCCTCTCAAGTGAAATCCTAATTGATTGTGCTTTTATTGGAACTTGTTTGATGCCAAACAATTGCCTATATGCCAGTCCAAGAGTTTTCTTGCTTCACCTAACCAAAAATAAGATGCTTTGATTGTATCTTGTCGGTCAAAGAACTTCAATCATAGATGCCATGGGATCGGTGTTCACACCATGAACCCGCCTGTGAAACATTCCTCTTTTCAGAAGAAAAAAAAGCCAAAATGGAAATAGGTAAAGGCGTAAAGATCAATAACTGAATTTTGGCATAAGAGTTTGTCTTCCTAATGCTTCAACAATTTCACATATTTGATAATAAAGTATCTGAGTTCACTCTGACCAAATCTATGTGATATAAGGATAAGAAATTCCACCTTAGACTTTCTATTCTCCCTCTCATTTGATGGTAAAATCCCAACTACGCCCTTTGCTGCCAACAAATAAATGTTTTTGGATTGGAGAGTAAGGAAAAGGGAATCATCATCATAAATTTCTGTTACTTGGAAATGAAAGCAGTTTATTATGTTGATTCTTGATCAAAAAAATTGGGAAATGAAAGTAAATCATTAAGTTGATTCTTGATCAACCAAAAGAATTATACTTCATATAAGATGTCAAAATGTGCTTTCCAGGAAAAAAAAATACCTGACATGATGAAATAGAGGAGGTGCATCATTTTTCAAACAATAGAGTGGCCTACTGTAAGGAGTTCCACTAGAGAAGTGGAACAATTTGGGTTCGCATTCCAAAGTCAAGCTCTGTTGAAAGTTGCTGCAGTGTCGAAACGTACTCATCTATGCAATGTGGATTATGTGCTTGTAGTTACTGCAATGACATTTGTTTTTTGATCCATTGTGGTGCAGCTTCAAGATGAAGTTATAGTTTCTGATGCAGAGAGGTTGCAAATGACCCAAAGCAATGTGAAGATGGTATTCTCTCTGTTTGTGTCTTGTTGGCGCATGTCTGTGTGTATGACCATAAACCTGTGTATGTCTGTGTGCCCAAGCATTCATCCATATGCATGCCAACCTTTTGCCTTTTATGCAGCTTCAAAGGCATTTCCAGGCCGATACACTACCTCGGATTGAAAGATTGAGACAGAAGGAGCAAGGTCTTCAAAGGCGCTTGCTTAGGGTGGGACTCTTTTTTCCTACTACCTTTTATTATTATAAGTACTTCAATTTTTATTAATTATTTATATCAAGATTTTCTGGCTACAGCTTTATTGAGGAAATCATTTCTGCTCGACTACTAGACTCTGACTGCACTGCAGTCTGCTTTAAGATTTTTGCTACTTGCTCAGGTCACTGACTTATGTCTCATTGCTACCTGTTGTGGCCACACTTCTATTCTGAAGTGTTTAGAATTGATCTACCTTCCTTACATTTGGAAAAAGAAATCTATTTCTAAAATGAAATCAATTTTGAAAAATTGACCCTTGCAAAAAGTAACTCTTGATGCCAAAAATCTTACTTCTTATTTTTTGTTCTGGATAACCCTAGCATCCTTGATTTGAAATTAGGTCATGAGAATAGTGGAAGCATTAGAGGGAAGAGGTTGTCGGTTGCCTTTGATGAAAGGGGAGGTCGAGTTGGCTGAGAAGTTGGCCACAATAATTAGACAGGTATGTATTTTTCACCATTTATATTTTTTCCATAGATTATTTGCTTCTAATGAACTGATGCATCTGCAGCTGAGAGGATCTGGAGAACTTTCAAGGAGAGTTCAGAATTTGCTCACCGTATCTCGTGTTCAGGCGAATGCCAATGGTGGTAGCATTTCGGCTTATCTTCCAAGTTCTACTAAAATACATGAGCGCAGTCTATTGGACATGCAGGAGGTAATGTTCCTCAGGTCTAAAACCCATATATTGGCCTTCCATTGTGACCTCTGTTGATGGTACCATGGATTTTACCCAGTAAACATCCTTTGTGTTGTGTGTTTGTACATCTCTGATCAAAGGGTGCTCCTGCCATACTTAATATCATTTGTATATAACTCAATCTTACTGAATGTTTTTCAGTTAGTGTTGAAACAATCATCAAAAGATTTTATCGTGCAGTATCTAGTTGTCTTGACTCTAAATGCAAACATGTGATCTAGTGGTTACGAGTTGAATCATGGAAATGACTTTTTACTTAATATAAAATAAGTTTGTATATAGAACCTCAAAAGTGGTCTGATCCTTTTTCAAACTCACCGGCCTGCCTTTTTCTAGAAAGAACTAGTAGGGCAGTAGGTTTCATATTGAATTAGTAACAACTTTGTTCACAAAAAAAAATATTGATGGATCCAGATCTACTCCAAATGGAAGGTAATATGTGATATTTTTCCTCAATTGATCTGTAGGGTGGAAAATATTTTTTGCTCAGACATCGTGGATAAATATATGACAAAATAGTGTTGAAAGTTGAGAAGTATTCTTTTTCTCAATATATCATGATTTTCTCTTCTTCTTTTTTTCTGTTAAGTAAATAGATTATTATTTTCTTTTGTAGTATTTACACATCCTTTTGCCTGTGGTAGGTCTTACAGCAACAGACAGAGGCAATTGCGAGGCTCGGGAGTGTATTGAAGCGAGATATTAGAGACATGGAGATTATAATGACCGAGGGATCTGAAACCATTGAAAATGTGAGTTGATGAAAACCAGTGAGTCGAATTCTGCGCCATTTTCCCTTTTCAATTCTTTCAACCGACAAATTTTCCTCCTAAATTTGTGTACTCATCCCCCACCAAATCTGAGCGATGATTCCCTGGTTTTAGGCTAAGTAGCCTCTTTTGATCTATTTCTCTATGTTGAACTTTCATGAGTATGTCTTGGTGTTAGGTCCTTTTTGGTGGATCTAAGTAGCTATTGGGGTTTATTACTATTAGAATCATATAGTGCTGAATTGTGACTGAGTAGCTTAGTGCACTACTTATTCATAGAATGTTAAAGATTTGTTACATATTAAAAATGGTGGCCCAATCTGCAGAGATCTCACATTGTGAGGCCGGGTAGGTTAAGTTGTATGCAATCTTATTCTTGTATTGCCCATAGGTAATTTGATAATGTAGACCGTAAATTAGTGGGATCACCCGCTCCAATTCAGGTGAACTAACTGGTAACTGGGTTTGATTCGACTAGTTCATTGAAAAATCCAACGTTATTTAAATCCTATTTTAGGCTTTTATAATAGCTGAAATCATAATCAATAATAAACTTTAGATGCATTTTCAGCTCAGCCTTTCAATCTGCACACCACGAAGCCCAAGGGTGGAATTAAATAGACCTTTTTGATTGGCAGACTAAAACAAACTCAGATTGCAATCTTGGTTAATTCATTGGGATACATGGACCGGAAGAAAATCAAAGAACTTTTATTTGAAAACCAAGTACCTGAATGTGGTTGATATCGAAATATCAGTTTAAACCTCAGATATAGATAGCTTCAATAGCCAACATAAAATGGAAGTCAAGATTTATAATCCAATTATCCTGGAAATTCAAAAGTCTGTTTCTGATACAGACAGGGCAGACATAAATCTCTCCATCAAACCCGTCTAAGCAGAAACTGAATCACGAGTGCAAATATCACAAAATCGGACATGCAAAACATCAAGTCGCTTACTTCAGTGACTGATTTGATTGAATCTTTCTGCCCTTTTCATGTTCCGATCCTTTCAAGATTTTCCGAGACAGTTTTCATCCTAGGCCGGATCTCAGGATCTCCTTCGGTGCATGCTAGTGCCACATGGAAAACTCCCAGCACCTCTTTCTTGGCATGCACTTCCTGCAGCAGAAGAGGGTCTACCATTTCTGACAAAGGGTTCTCTTCCTCGAATCCCTTTCTAACCCACTTCACGAGATCTTGGATTTCGGTAGATGTCGATGTCGTAGGAGAGGAAAGCTCAGGAGACTTTCCCGTCAACAGTTCTAACAAAACTACTCCAAATGAGTACACATCCCACTTTTGTGTGGGGCGGCTGCCAGGGATTCTGGCCTCTGGAGCTCGATAACTGCTTGATCTTTCTGGATGAACTGAGTTGGTATAGGGTAGTGCCCCTCCCATAAAGCCACTCGAGGAAGAAGGGTTGCAGCCGGTGATGTTCATCAACCTGTTAAGGCCGAAGTCAGAAATATGTGGTTGGAATTCGTTGTCGAGGAGGATGTTCGATGGCTTGATGTCCCCATGGATGAATTTCCTTGGGCTGCATTCATGGAGGTAAGCTAGACCCCTAGCTGTCCCCTTGGCAATTTTTAACCTGCTAGACCAAGACACAGGCATTGTTGGCTGCCCTGTTCTTCCTGTAAGTAAAAAAGAAAAAGAATATGTCGTCAAATATGTTAAGATCTCTGCCAAATTTAGAAATCTTTACAAAATATTTGCCTTCATTTCCAAAGGAGGTATGATTTTCACCAAACTGAAAATGTCTGGCCCACCGGTTATGCTGCCCAAACCATTTGTGGATAAAAAATAAGGAGAAACTATGGTTTTCACCTCTTTAGCTGTCATTAGAATATTTTTGAATGACATCACATCGATCTATATATATGTTCTTATTCAAATATGTTAGTATCGGTAGATATATGATAAGTCACGTTGATGAAAATATTATAATTGTGACTGAAGAATATCTTTATCATTTCTCTTTTCAAGTGTTAGTGAGAACTAGGCTTGTCATGGCATGGATGCTTTACAAGGGTACTGGGTACAGAATTGAAAATAAACAATTGCTAAGTCTTTGGTTTGTACTATATTGAGATTGAAAAAAAAAAAAAACCTTAAAGACTCTGTCTAATGTTACAATTTAACAGAGTTAGTATACAAAGTTGCCATATTGTAGTCTATGAATCATAAGTTTAAATTATAAAATTATATGAATAAAGTTGTATATATTTGACTGTTATTCAGGTTTTTTAGTACAGAAAGTCTTGTGCACACACACACTCCTTTTTAATGCTCGAGGGGAAAAAATCATGGCAAAGGGAATATATGTGAGATGCATGTTAAGCCATTTTTGGGTATAAGTGTAATATTTGTAGGTAATTATCAGTCTCAATTTGACAACAGCTACAAATTTTGAGGCATGGTTCTTGATAGGTATACCCATAATGGACTGGTCCAAAAGAGAGGAACGGCCCAAATCTACAATGGCTCATATGTATACCTGGATGGTTAACGCCAGTTGTTGACTGAAAGAAAGTTAAAGTTGGACGGACAATAGGCTCCCAGAGACGGTCAATGTTTCTGTTGACCGAAAGTGCCACAATAGGCCGGCCTAAAAGCAAGTCTCATGTCAGCCAAGTCCAGTTTGGCCAACACTAATATCCGCGACCAATAACGGTCTTCTTCCCTGATTTTGCGTTCTCCCAGAAGGCAATCTCCACTGTAACGGTTATTAGTAGATTCAACGCACTTCCCATAAGGAAAGCGTCAGATTCTCTCTTCTTGCCTGCAGCAAACTCTAACGGTTGTGAAACACAAAAGGAAGGCAATCAATCTATGGAGCTGTTACTGCCATTAAAGCTCTGTGTCAAGAAAGGAAGCAATTCCAACAAAACGCGAGAATCAAGCCTTCCTGTCTAAGGAAGGCCGCCCGACATCTCAGCTATAAAAACTCATGGAGTCTTCATTCCACGACACGTTCTTTTTTTGCTAAAAATACTCTTATAAGCTCAAGTAGCGTTCTCGTAATTCTAAAATCTCCCTCTCTTACAAAACTCAAACCCTCTTTCTGTTATTACGTTATAAGCGAACACAATGCTGAGAAACAACGCTCCTCACGAACCTCAGAAAGCTTCTTGCATCGAGAGCAATAACCCCATCACAAACACTCTTTACCTTCTCATCGAATTCATTCCCTTTACCTTCTTAAAGTTCGAAGGCCGATTACTGATTTAAGCATCGAACCTCAGAACCTCCCGCTGGCACTTGATCTCTTGTTTGTTGTAGTGGGGTATAGTATCCAGACTCAATGA
>JAOVVI020017865.1:0-10503 GCA_028571085.2 Nepenthes alata | reverse complement strand
AGATGGCATGATGCGAGCATAAGTCAGAGGAAGAGCCCATTCCAAAAGATTGGTCTAGTAGGATGGATGACCCCCTAACTTATAAGTTGAAGGTTTTGTCTCAAATTTTTTAATGTGGGACTCGCATCATTCCTCCCTCCTTCAACAGCCGCGATCTCGGCGGCTGCACTATGTGACACTTCATTCGACGGCTTTTATTCTGCGACGCTTTACTCCGCCCCGGCACACCAGTAGCAGGTCAGCCCCTCCGCAGGTAGCCCTTTTCAGTCATACCCCTCCGTAGGTAGCCCTCCCCGGGTCGGGACTGATCTCAATGTAAGCATCATTTGATGCGAGCATAAGCCAGAGAGAGCCCATCCCAAAAGACTGGTCTAGTAAAAGGGAGAACCTCCTAATTTATAAGTTTGAGGTTTTACCTCAAGCTTTTTAATGTGGAACTCGCATCATGACATTTCCACCAATATCACCGCCACCCGATCTTTTTTCCATTGATTGACTATCGAGATATCCACAATTTTATAAAATGGACACAGATTTTATATTGATGGAAAAAAAAATCAATGATTAACATTATAATAAACTACTGAAACACAACAAATCTTCACCATTGTTTGTTTTGGTCGATAAATCTAAGCCCTAGGGATGACTGTGACCTTAACGGGCATCGACTAATATATCTGACAATTTTAGCTCAAACATCCGACATTTATACTACACAGAAGATAAAAATTATATTATAATAATTTAAACGATTATAATTATAATAATATGTTTCGGAACCCTAAGACGAAAAGTCTCATGCACAAATCGAAAGGTATAACTAACAAACAGCGGGACGAGCCATCACTCAACGCTAAGATTGTCACTATGATCAAAGCATCACGGATTTAAACTATAAAAACAGCCCTTTTGTAATGAAATGATAAAATACTATAGATCTTTCATAACCCACAGCATAAGAGTTTCTTATACTTGGTCGCCCACAATTAACACTATAATGCAGAGAGCGCAGAAATTGATTGGTGAAAAGACAACATGGGGATCTTTCTTCAACGAAATTTACAGCAAAAATCACCAGGCTAAAGCAGGGCTATTTTACTTAATCATATCTCGTTCTTCAATAAATAGAAGCACTAACAATGTATAGGAGAGAGACCGTGAGGCATAAGCTAAAATCCTAAGGAACAGATCTTTTAGCCTTGAACATCAGGTCCACCGATCGCCCGTTCGACTTTGGCTTGAATACCCGGATCGATTTCCAAGCCAAGATCATCATAGGTTGATCTCTCCTGGATCTCTTTCTCCTAGATTTTGCCTCCACAGCAGCAATGCTTTTAACAGATTTCGGTAACTTGGGATTGAAAAGCGACAAATTGAAGGAAGCATCTGTTGGATTGAATGATAGAGGGCAGTTGTTTGACAGATCTTGAGGAACTCCCACTGCTCCATCTTGATGGGGAGGCGGAAATTTCTCGCTTTTTCTCTTTCCATCTGGCTGTGCCATAACACGCCACCTCTGAAATAAATAAGGAAAAGAGTGGGAGTTGGAAGAATAGTGGTGATACATGATATAGCAGTAAATGGATGTGGGATGAAAGCTTGCTGACATTGTTCAGCAAGTATAGTTGAATCATGACCTACAAACGCAAGCAACATAGACTGAAAGATGATTCATGCCCTCCACATCAAGCAAATTCCTCATTTTCTCTTAAGAATTAATGAGCAGATGATGGCAAATTATTCACCCATCTGTAAGGTTTTGAATCACTCCCTTAGGAGTTCTACACCCATTGGACGTGTATTTTTACTTAAGGAGATGCCAGGGTTTTTTGGGCAAAATTCGGATATGTTTTGGTTTAATGGATATGGGAAGAACTTTTTGCATGAGGTTCACATGATGCTCGCTCAAGCGAAGCCGAGCGAAACTGTTTGGAGGAAAATTTGCACTTGAGCCACAAGTTAGCTATTTATGCTACAAGGTTGGGAAATATTCTGGTAGCAAACATGAAGAGCAGCGTGATAGCTTGTGCAGCTATAAAAACTCTATTATGATTTTAGGGTTGTATTTGAAAGCCATTTTAACACAAAGGGCACCAACTTAAAAGAGAGAGAAATAAGAAAAGAGACGGAAAAGTTCTGAGCATTTATTTGACGTCCGATTTGAGTTCCAATCTTCACCAAGTTCAGGTATAGTGTTCTAACTTTGGTGATATAACGTATTATCAGGTTCTTGTGGTTTTTCTTAGTTGGAAGGATTTCCACCTAAAATTATTTATGCAACTTGTGTTTGGTTGTGTGTGTTGTTTCTGCTCATTGTGTTCAATTAGATGAGAAGGGTGGTAGACAGTTTCGAAGATTCATATTAGGTAAGTGGGTTTTTTTTTCCCTTTTGGGTAGGGAGAGCGTCTGGACGTACATCAATATTTGCTTGGAGCTCTGCGTTGGCTTCTGGAGCTGGAATCGCTCGAGCTACCTGCTCATGAAGTCTAATTCTCCTGGCACCATTAGCAGCATTGTCTTTTCCTTTCTGACCCCTTTGCCTATGGACAAAAAAACCCCTTGAGCTCTTCGCTTTAGACAAGAAATGAAAGGAAGAGTACTCCCAGCATGAGAAACAAAAACCAACCTTCTTGATACTTCATCCCTTAGCTTTATGTCCATTTCTTTGCTAGGAGGGTACTTAGGTAAACTTGACGGCTCACAAGCATATGGTTCAGCAGTGAAGAACTGTACCAATATACACGGTAGAAAACAATCATTTTGCATCTACAATCAAAGCATACATTTGTTTTACAAGGGATATTAATGCAAATAACATAAGTTCATGAACAAAATCAATGTCAATGCAACCATTTTGAACAATTAATGAACCAGTAATTCACTCGGTCAATGTCAATTGATATTTTTGCGTATCAACAAATTGCAAGTCATAGTCTCTGTTCAATCTTCATGAATGCTCAATTGTTATTATAATCATCAAGGATGAGTTCAAGTATTCCACACTTAATCTCGACTCAGTAAGGTGAAAATGAAGGGAAAATGCCAATTAAACTACAACTGATCAGGCCACCTAGAACTCTCAGGCAACATACTTTGTATAAATGGCACATTTTATGACACCGTGTATTAAGATGTGCCAATGTAAACTGCTAGAGATCTTTTAATTTAAATAGATCAGATAATGATAGGAGGAAAGATACATAAAGTAAACCTACAGTGAAAGGCATCGCATTTCAATTATTAATGCGAAATTATTTGACACCATGCTTTTATAATTACTCTCTATTTGAATTTACAACATCAGCACTGACAGGATGAAAAAATCAGGGATTTCAGATATCTATATGCCATAAATCAGTTGTGCTATTTATTCTATTGGTAAATGAAAATAAGGTATTAGCACACAAATCATGCAACTGATCATAAAACTTCAAGAAGTTAGTGTCCAGAAGGCTTTTGCGCCAGAAAACTGAAAAGGAGATTTGCCAAAAAGGATTACTGACTTCATTATTCAAAGCAGCAGTGGCACTGTCTCGCCCTTCAGGGTCAATAGACAGAAGTGTTTCAATGAGAGGGAGAGAAGAAGCAGGGAAATCCTTGAACACCTCTCCTATGCAGCGCTTGTACGGTTGCTGGGGCTTGAAAAGTGTCGCATTTGGCAACTTATATTTCTTCCAGTACTCCTCAGACGGTGAGCCACACAACTTGAATATCTTGTGCAGTTGCTCAACCTAATCACAGTTATCCCTAGCACATTAACTAGAGAAACAGAGAGTAAATTTTCTGGACAGGGATAATGGAAAGTGGCATGACTTAATAAACTGTCACATTCAACAAACACAGAAACTGAAGCATCTGCCTATAATTCAAAATGTGATTACCGTGGAAATAGACACCAGTCGATAGAGGTCCAATACCAAAAAAGCTTGACATAGGTAAAATATCGCAATAGCTGTATTAGCGACATATCACGATATATCGGCCATATCGGTCTGTATTAGCTAATAAACAAATACAGGCTGATACTTCCTGCCAATTTTTTAACCCATACCAAACATCACTTAAAAGAACACCCACGCCTCTCTCTCTCTTCACTCTCACCACTTCTCACAAGCAACAGAATACACTAGAGAGAAACACTGTGCACATATTAATATACTAATATAAAAGATACAAGATTACAAGTATGTCATTTACTCTAACATTTTTAGTTATTAATAACTTACATGCTTATCATTTGAAAGTGTGTGGCAATTAATTCTCTTTATTTGGCTTTATTTTTATCATTTTAATTATTTATAAGTGTATAATTGATATCAAAATGTTGATTCAATGCTTAAAATATGCAAAATATGATTAAATATAATTAAATTTTAGCATTCATCTCAAATGTGATGTAGTTATGAAAATAAATTTGTAACTGATATGGACAATACTAATACGTATCGCTCAATATGACCAATACTGATATGACCGAAACTGATACCAATACCGATATTTTTGTCCGTGGTGGTTACCTATCACCCAAAGAGTGTTCACTCTGACAGGCATAGCTAATGAAAAGCACAGAGGCTCATGAGGATAAAATAGTAGCAACTATCAAATTCCAGAGACAAAGAGCACCTCTGTTCGTCCTGGAAGTACAGGTTTACCAGCAAGTAGCTCTGCCAGAATGCAGCCAGCACTCCAAAGGTCAACGCCAACACCATAATAAGTGGCCCCAAGAAGAAGCTCTGGAGGACGATACCATAGGGTAACAACCCGACTAGTCATAGGCTGCTTGTGATTAGTATCATAGAAAGTAGCTAGTCCAAAATCAGCTAGTTTAAGAACCCCATCATTATCGATTAACAGGTTGGAACCCTTAATGTCACGGTGAAGGACACCATTCTTGTGGCAATACTCAAGCCCAGATAATAATTGCTTCATGTAACATTTAACCTAAAAGGAATTCAGAATGTAGTCAGCCTCTTTAGTTAACATATAAAAAGCACATGAAAATCAGAGAAGAGAGTGCAACGAATTAGTATTGGTAGTTAAGAAGAGACTGGCAAAATGAGGACCTGAAATAAGTCAACCTAATAAACTGCCTCATGTTCAGCAAAACAAACAACACATTTCAGTGAAAAAACAAGGCCATCATTCGCAAATAAACTGGCAAATTGATAAAGGTAAATTTCTCCAAATAGAGTGAGTATAAAGAGATAAGCATGGTGTATGGTGCATATTTTCATGCCAGCACTTGCATAACTTTCTGCAACTAAAAATGACCATTATTAGGAATATTTCCATATAGCACGTAGTTGCTGTGAGCTCAACATTCAAGGAATAAAAGGGAAAAAAAAGTGTGTAACAGCAGATAAGCAATTCATGGCATCCAAAAGAGAAAGAACTTCCAGAACAATCCCCAGTCACCCAGGGAAAAAATTTTCACACAATGTTTTATATACCATTTCAGGGATGGATGGAGAAAATGCAGAACACCTTCTCGTTTAATTTGAAAAGAAGAACCAGCAAACCATAGAGGCATATTGAATTAGCTGTGAACAAGATTATGTAAATGCTCCATTTGTCCTCTCTACTGCTGAACCCATAATCCCATTTTTTGCCATCACTTCACCATATTCATAAACTTTAAAATATGAAAACAACGTAGGCAGACACAAGGTGCTATATGCAATGTTGCTGATGCAATCTTCAGAACAGACACCGGCTTGCATCATAGAAGAATATAATGGGCACGGAAATTTTAAAAATAAAAGCCCATTGCTAGTTCAAGCCACTAGCTTACTTTTTGAATCCTATACTTCCCTTTTTTTTTCACTGTTTTCACACCATATTTTAACTTGAGGTTCCTGCAATCCCTAGCTGAAAGTTGCAACAATGACCAACCTAGGGCAACCATTTTCAAGGAAGACAAAATCATATTCTAAAATGCATGCATCGCATCCATATAATCTCCCACGTTGGATAGAAAACACCATATGAGATGGCCAAATTCTTTAGAGCTCTATTGAACTTCCGCCAAAAATTAGACTGTAAAGCCCATTGATCAAGAGAAAGAAGTAACATGGAAACAAAATCAAACAAAAAACAAAAAAGGACAATTGCAATTAAACAAAACTTAGGCATCCAATAGAATAAACAAAAACTAAATTATACATAATATGTGCAGGAATGCAAGCTAATAGAAGACACCAAGTTACACCACAAACATGCATGAAACACTCACGTGCGTTACCAGTAGCAGCCATGCAACCAGGGAAAAAGAAACAACCTGAGGTTCAGCGAACATGGCACCACTCTGGGAAGCGGCGAGGCCTGCTAGATCATGCTCCATGTACTCGAAAACCAGGTAAAAACTACAAGACATTCTAGAAGTCACTAAACCTTCAAGCTTGATAATATTAGGATGATCGAGCCGCCGAAGAACAATTATCTCTCTGGCCATAAATTTCACACTTTCTGGCTCTAAATTATCGAACCTAACCTTCTTTAATGCCACTATCTTCCCTGTAATCAAATCCCTTGCCTTATATACATTGCTATATGTGCCTTGCCCAATCTGAATTACCACAAAAGAAAAAAAAAAGAATTCAGTAAAAAAGCTTCCTATTAAAATAAAATGATCTTATTAACCAATTGGCAAAAATGAATTCATGAATTGATAGAAAGTAGATTTTGAATCAGTTAAACCTTGTCAAGTTTTTCGAATGTGTTGGCACGACGTGGGGTGAAATCGTTGATTGACTCGCCGATAACAGCCTCGAACCACGACGGCCAACCTTTGTGGGTAATCGTGTAAGGCTCGAGCTTCGTTCTTGGGCTTTCAATCGCCGGGAAATCGGCTGAGTGAAATACTTTCTCCTTTTCCTTCTTCTCCAATGTGGCCGTTTTGGAGGAGTTCAAAGTTACAGAAGGCTGCTTTCCGGACAAGCGTGGAGGGTTCGGATGCGGCGAAGGGGAATCTCTTCCACCATCGCGGCCAGAGGCCTTCTTCCCGAGGACGCAACCCATTATAGCTCCGACGACGTCATCACCGCATCGTCGTTGGGTGTTTGTAGTTTTCATTCAAATACGTCGCTTACAGGACAAAGAAATGAACATGACTCAGCGAATTATAGACCAGAAGAAAGCGCGAAAACAGAGAATGATGGTTTGGTAGAAATCACTGTGTGGTGGGTTACAAAGATTCGTCTTGTGGAGAGAGAGAGAGAGAGTCTCTGTGTGTGGACTTTTCTCATCCGCCGTAGACTTCAAAGGTATACTGATTGATGGCAATATTTACCAACAGTAAAAGTCAATGGACTTTTCAAATCATAATGGTGGACTAGGGTGTCATACAAATCGTATAGTAGAACACAGGAGGAACCCGAAGAGAGAGAGGATCGGTGCAAAAGAAGAAGGGTAGTCGAGAGAGAGAGAGAGAGAGAGAGAGAGAGAAAACGTCGAATGATAAAAAAAAGAGAATGGAGGGGACAAAGAGGAAAAGGCTACCTCGGCATTATCACTCTGTCAAGGGGAGAAGTAGATGTCCTCCATTAAACAGAGAGACGCTCTAGAATAAGCCTTCCAAACGTCTACCCCGAGAGTTATCCGTCTTTGAATACCAACTTTCTCGTCCACCAGAGTTTCTCCCAGACTGATTAGAGGAATCCGAAGGGGCGACAGATGGAGGTAAGGTGGTGGTGGTAGGTAGGTGAGGAACGAAACGAGAAAGGGAGGACACTAGAGAGACATAGAGGAGCGGAGGGGGTGGGGGGGACTGGCTGCGAGGTTCGGCGGCGTTGCCGCCGGAGGGGCAAGGCCGTTGTCGTGAAAAGGGGCGAATATTCTTTTCTTTCTCTTTTCTTTTATAAGCTTTTTTTTTTAGATTTCTTTTCAAATAACTTTTAATTTCTAACTTCACCAGTGGATAAAATAAAAAATAAAAAAATTCTTAAATGTAAAGGCCAATAAATAAGCTAAATTCGTAAATTTTTTAGACTAAAATTCTCGATTCGGTCGATTACTTCGGTAGCGTTATTACTATTATGACAAATTTTAATTAGAGCAAACAATAATATAATGAAATTTTGCATGATGAAGTCCTAAAGATTGTCTATGTGATTATTTACGATTTATTTTCAATGCTGGAACTCATCTATAATTTAGAAATATCTTCGAAAATGAAGAATGTCTATTTGATTGTTTATTATTTAAATAAAAAATAATTATCTTAATCTTAATTATTAAATTAAAGTTTAAAAATTTTAAAAATATTAAAAATAATTATATTTTTAAAAAAAATTTATAATATTAATATTTATTAAATATTAAATTTAATATATATATATATATAATTTAATTTATATAATATTATTTAATATTTAAATTTAAACTGTTAAATTTTTTAATTAAATAATTAAAAATTAGAGAAATAAATTCCTACTTTTATTAGAAGTAATTCGAGACTCTTGTGCACGTGGCTATGAAGGTCATGCTACGCGATGAATTTAGGTCAATGGGTAAACTACTTCAATAGAAAATACTCCAAAAAAACACATATAAATAAATTTTTAAAATTTTTATGATAATATAGGTATTTTGATATTTAAATATTTTTAAAATTAATCAGTTAAACATTTATAAATACAAATAATAGATTGCGCATGACAAAATTAACTTGATTAAGCACATTTTCTGGGAAGAAAAAATTAAAATACAATATAAATATATATTTTAACTGATATAATACCTCATCAATCAATATACACTACACATTTATATATAAATAAATAAACACCGAAAACAGAGTAAATGTCTAAATGATATTCAAACTGTACTTTCATAACATTACTCTTACTTCCTTTTTTAATTTAAAAGCATTTTAATATATCCTTCAAGATCCAATAAATATATAAAATTTGGTTTAATGCTTTCAAATTACTATGGCATATTTGCTACAATGTGAGTCACCTAAATTAAACACTAACGATAGGCCTTAAATTATAAGTAATATTCTAATAACATCATACGTCAAAATATCACCCAATTTTTAATACATTTAATTTTTACCCATCCCTAAAAGATAAGAGCCTTACATTGGGCCCCTCCATTGAAATCTTTATAAATAAATATATAAATGTAAATATAAATATATATATATATATTAGAGGTGGAAGATTTGAAGATGAAGGATCCAGTTGAATTGCCATATATTCACGCCAAGAGTCTGGCCCTACCATTTTGACATCTGACAGACTTAATGCCAATGGCAGATGACCTGTCAGCCGTGGGGCCACCTTGACGATACCGCCTTAAAAAAACAACAAAATAACAATAATTGTAAAATTGTGGACGTTTTCCAATTACTTGAGGCAAAAGCAAGAAATTCACTCTCCCCTCATTTTCGGTCGAGGGAAAATAGCACAGAAGATCTAACCAAGAAGATCACTACCCAATAATATAAAAACAAATATTACTAATAAACTCGATAATATTAATTTATAGTAATAATAATTAAATAAGACTATACAGAATTAGATTGACTTTGCGACATCGACGAAGCATGATAAGGATAAAGAGTTACGATAGCGCTTCCATCCACCCTAAGGTGTCTGATGCTTGGACAGGCATAGCATCGACGAAGTACGAATGAGACATGATCCCAACAGGGAGCTCTTAGCGTCCTATCTAATTAGTGAGAATCTTATGATGATAATTTAGACCGATATAATTAGTAAAAGACGATAGAAAAATGTAAGGACCCCATGTCAATATACCTCCAAAGATGAACAGCTCAGCATGCACACCATCCCATATTACGGGGGTCCAGAGGTCCAATACTTTCTCAGATGGTGAGAGACCAGGAATGCATCCATATTCACATATCCTAAGTCTTGGATTGAATTTCCTGGTTTCAGTCTTTCCCTTGATTTCCAAGAAACTTTCATACTAAATTATGCAAGTATATCACACCCTTCAAAAGGAAGCACAAAAAAATAGACTTCACCTATTGTCAATTGATAAGCATCTGAATCACAAAAGAAGAACAATCATATGCCGAATTGAGTTCAAAGTAAAAGGAAGACAAATCAAGTTATTTTACGTGATTTCATTGAAAGATGCCGAATATTGCAATACATCACAAAATGTCGTAATATAACGTCGAGTCAAGAAAGAATACATTCATAAACACTGGAACACATGAAAATATCAGAAACTTCCCCATGCAATAATGAGACAGATGGCCACGAGTTGTTTACAATGCGTAATGAAAAGAAACATAGATACAAGAATAGCAAATAATGTTCCTACAAAGTCCCTAAAAATAATCATACTTAGAACCACATTAAATTTCTTGGAATTGTCATATTAGTGACAATGAGCATACCATAAATTTTCAGAGAGGAGTTGTATTACTAATACACAGAACAAAAAAGGGCACTAAGAAGATTAGACGTATGCAGCCTCACCCCTTCGTCACAGCGATGCAATTTCCCTAGTTTGAACAACATGCTT
>JAOVVI020017864.1:0-10504 GCA_028571085.2 Nepenthes alata | reverse complement strand
TCAGTAAGATTTCAAGACGTTATTAAAGGTAAAAACTATCACCAAGTCATTAGATTTAATCCAACAAAAGACCAATTTCAGTACCTATGTTTTGGGGCACTAGCATGGCAGTCCCCTCAATACTAGCTAGTTTTGAACCAATTTGTGTTTTAGCTCATAAGATTGATAATAATTTAAAGAAAAATAAGTAAAATTTAAATTGCATCAAATATAAATTTATAGAATTCAATCATCGACTGTATTATAATCATATCTCGGTTTAAATTAATTTCAACAATATATACATATAATGTGTCCTTGGTTCTCAATTTGTGATATGGATTAGAGAAACCTTCCAACCTTTTGCTACGGGTTGAATTGGATCAGGTTCGATCTTCGTCACTGTTAACCTAAAACTTGCGCACCATAAATTACAAATGAGATATTAGAAGATTATCGGGACTTACTCCCCAATTTATCTTCTAACACTTAAGTTAAAAATCTTTCTCAGGAAGTGAAAAGATGTAAAAAAGATGTTAGATAATGCAGAGTTATATGTAAAGGGGAGATGTGAGAGAAGGCATAGCTCCTGTAGGCACACTCGACAAAGGAGCGACTTAAAGGGGTGCCTGACTGAGGGGTGATTCACTGTGGGTGTACTCGCGAAGAATGGCTCACTAGGAATATGAACTCGTGGAGAATAGCTTACTAGATGGATGACTGATCTCCTATTGGAACACCCAACTTAGGGCGGCTTGTGGGGGCACCCAAATGAGGGGTAACTTACTATGGGTGCACTCGCGAATATTGGCCTGCCGGAAGGAGGACTAAGAGAGGGGGACTGTATAACATACCGAATATTTCTAATTTTATTATTTTATGATAATAAATTGTCTGATTAGTTACAATAATTATTTATCCATTTTTAGTAAATGTTTGGGAGAAATTTCATAATTTGGCTTAAAATATGGGCTTGAATTCTTAGTGGGTCATATACAATAAAATTTAATTGTGATGTTTATTTTTGAGATAAAATTATGAGATTTATTTAAAAATAAATTTTTAATAATTGATAAAATTAAATATTATATTGGTTGTATCCGAAGCGAGTAAATATTTAATATTGGGACCTAACGAGCTTAAAGTGTTTAGATCGTAGAGTTGGGCTTAGATACTTAGGCAATTAATTTGAATTAATAGTTTGAGTTTAGGTATTTTGACCTTTGTATTTAGTTTAGAGTAATTAATATATTTGATTGAGTTTATTTAGTTATAAGCCTAACTAATCAAATGAACCATTATATATTTAAATTAGGTGGATTTTAGTATATCATAATTTATTAATTAAAAATATAATTATAAAATCAAATTTAAAAAGGGGGTCAAAATATTATAAATTAATATTAAAAATTTAAGTATCATTATAAGATTAATTAGATAATTAATTAATTAGTATTTTAATTATGGATAAATAAATATATAAATAGATCTAATAATAACTATATAATAATAATAATAATAATGACAATAAACGACAAAACGGGATAAAAGAAAGAAAGGAAGGAAAAGAAAGGGAAAAAAAAAGGAAAGAGGGGTAAGAAAGGAAAGGAGAAGAGGGAGTGGGAGGCGCGGCGGCAAATGGTGGACAAGGAAAGAAGGAAATCGACACTCAAATGGAAACCTAGCAAAACCCTAAACTGACTCTTCATTTCTTAAGAGGAACGTCGTGTTAAGTGAAGGGGGCTGCACAAGGACCAAAGAGGGAAGCCGCGTGCGAGTCGAAGGGAGAAGCCGCCATTGCCACCGTTGCTGGAAATCGAGGCAAGTAAAATTTGTATTTTTGTAAGTAAATCATTCCATTCTCATTATTGATGCTAATGTATTCTTGCATGCCTTGATTTGTGTGGGAATTGTGGCTTCACTTTTGTAAATCGAAAATTTGGAAGAAACAGAGGTGGCGAGGGAAACAAAAGAAATTCGAGGGCACCGTGAAAATTTGGTCGTTATAATTAGTGGGTTTGTACTATGAATTTCTTATTTTCACTTGTTTCAATCAGAAAGCCTAGAATTTTCCTGGTTATGGCGGGAATCAATCTTGTTAGTAGAAACAAAGTATCGTGCTCTATTTAAGTATCAACAGTTACAGTGGCATAAAAATGGTGATAGTGTGATTTAGAACTTTGTTGCGTTATTATGTAAGTATGTGGGTCATTGGGTAGGATTTTGTATGCATGTGTTCGAGGAAAATATATGTATAAATACATGGGTTTGATTATATAGATATATGTGTATGTATACACATATGTATGTAAGCTGATGGTATGGGCATGAAGATGATATACATGTGTATGTATGTATTTGTGTGTGTATAACAGTGGGCACGTGTGCATACAGAATGTGTACAAAAATGTGTATATATATGTATGTATATGGGAGTTTACAAAAAATACGGGTATATACATATACATATATGTGTGTGTGGACTCGCGCATATTTATATGGGTTGGTGTATATATATTGGTTAATAAAAAAATAGATACACACACTGTGTGTGTACGTATATGTAAATACACGTGTATATATATACGTGTATGTATATATATTGCATACATATACATATACATACATATTTTTATTATATAGGGTGTACGTGTATATATATATGTATAGTATAAATTCCGTATGTGTGTGTGCGTGTATATATATATATGCTTATACCGCAATATATATACATATGTATTAAAATTATAAACTAACTAAGGAATAAATTAATTGTAATTATTATTTTAATTGGACTATTATGGAATGAGCTGAGATAGTTGGATAAGCAGAGTATTCGTAAGTTTGTTCGGTAGCGACGAAATAAAAGGGTATTCTATGGCTTTGGAAATAAGATTTGGTACACTTGAATAATCGGCAATCATCGAATAAGATATTTAAAAGGGTCAGCAAAATATTTAGAGTTATCTTGGATTTTTCTCATATTCCGGTGATAAATGATTTTTTGTGTTGATTTTGACAGTGTGTATAAATATTTTTGGTATTTTATGAATAAATAAAGGAGAGTGTGTAAAAACTCTACGTAACCGGACAGGTAGGAGTCTGTGAGACATTTGAGTAGTCTATATTTTTTTGATACCCATTTTATTTTGGAGGTTAAAGTTATTGATATTGATGAGGGATACTTGTAGCCTAGTAATCATTGTAAATGATCATATCAAGGATATCATTGGCGAAAGGTATCGAAGATGGTATGAGTATACTACAGGTATAGCCTCTGGAAAGATTGTAGGGGTAGTTGGGATATCATAAATACCAAGTAACCTCATGCTACTTACCCAACCATTAGGGACGTAAATACGCATAAAATCCTTAAAAATTATTATTATCTCGTATAGATGAGATTATTAGTATCTCGTATAATTGTGACCTTATATTAAGCTGATAATCGGATTCAATGGAATCCATATTATATTTCTGATATCCAATCGTTCATATGCTTTTTGGGTCATAGACACGACATATTATTAAATCTCGGATAGTGGTTGGTATATCGTATACTATTATTTATTTTATATATTTAATATTATTATCCGAGATACTTATTTGTATTCCTGTATTATTGATCATATTTACTTATTAAGTATTCGGCTCACTCATATATGTTATTGACTCCATATTGAAGAGGTATCATAGGTACTAGTCAGGATTTATGGAATCACTGTTGAGCATCAGATAGATGCGATTTTAGAGTTAGCAGTATATGAGTGATAGTGGAAAAATATTTCTTTTATTTTGAGAAATTTATAATTATAGATGTCATATTAATTGATGTATTTATGACGATAATTTATGATTTAATATTTTTTAGTAATTTGATGATTTTAAATTCATATATATTGGTAAATTTTAGAATTTATGTGCGATAATTGATGAATTCGAATGATTTGAGATATTTTCGCATTGACGGTTGGGTCTAAGGACTCGAGGTTGGGTCGTCGTAGACTCTCTTTGTAGACATTTGAGTCTCCTTTGCCGGTGTCTTCCCACTTAAGATTGCTTCCTTCTGGGTGTCACTCGCCCTGAAGAGCTGCTCACAGGTAGGCTTCCGCGCTCTCCTCCTTTCATGTATTGCTTTCTCCTTTTAGGGGCCATTTCTCCCCCAAGGTCCTCTTTTTTTTCCGCCTCCCCCTCTCCCGTGGAGGATGAAGGAGTTTATAATGCTCTATGGGGGAAACTTTGGCGCCGAGGCAGTTGGTAGGTATCCCGCCAGGATTCGCTGGATGTTGGGAACGTTGTCGAGAGCCACCGTGTCAGACGTCGCATTGCTATGATATGGTGGTTGTGAGTCATCCCCTGATGCAATCGTTAGGCAGTTTCAAGCGACGCCCTACAAGCACGTGCTCTAATCACTCTGGTGGCTGCTTGCTCGAGGGTTATCTGGATTGGTCAGTCTGGTTGCCCTATCGGTTGGGCCGTTGATGTATGTTATCTAGGCCCATTGCTCCATGAGCCTTGCTTTAATCATCGCTATGGCCATTGGGCTGGGTCGGATGGGTCTTCTCATTGAGGTTGGACCTGCTGCTTGTTGGGCTCCTTGTCGCGCTACCAATTGGGCTTGGATCTACACCTGCCCAAGATGATTTAGGACCCATCATTAGCCCCCATGTCGAGAAACTATGCTTCACTAATTTCTGGTATGTACGGTGATGGGTCGTCTCAGTACAGGCTAGTTAGCGTGCTCCTTTCCAAGACGTCTCCCTACAAGGCTTTCCACTTCAATGTCTCTCGCTCCTTCCCATGTGTGACCCCAGCTAAGCTAAGCCTTTCTGGAAAAGATTCTGGGATAACCATGAGGTTTGGTGCCATCCACCTGTTGATGGTGCTACAGGCATGACCTTTCGAATTAATGGTCCCATTGATCCCCGCTCCGGCTATTAATAGGGGAGCTCTTCGTGCTCCATGCCACGAACTACTTTTCCCTTGATCAAGTGATGCGGCCGATAGAACAAAGAGAGAATCCCAGGCTACCATGCTAGTTGACCCGCAGGTATCCTCCGGAGTTGAAGGCTGTGCTTAGAGATTGCCTAAATCCCTGCTGCTCCCATTTGCGGTCGGTGAAAGTCTTGCGATGCCGGAAGCTATGATCGAAGTTTGCCGTTATGTCCCTGCTAGGGATGTTTCCCTGTCGTGACAATAGTGGCTTCGTTTTTCAGCCACTACCATGATCCTCCTCTGCTTGGGTGTCCTACGGTGAAGCCTTTGGAAGAATCTTGAGGTACAAGCATTATGTTCTGCCACCTTGACTTGACGGGAAGAGCTTGGTCTCTGGTTCCTTTTTTCAGAGGGTCGCTTGCAGAGCCTGTTGAGAGGGTGCTTCCGGAGTTCCACCATGGTCAAACCGTCATTGCTGTTACGAGTCTGGTTTTACCCTCATAGGCGATGGTCGGCTTCGACAAAGGATTTCCAATTGGGAGGCCTCTCCGGTGGGGGTAGCAGCATCTCGCCCCTCCCTCCGCTCAGGAATAGCATTCCATTTATCTGCTGTGGCGCTCGGCCCCTAGTCTGGGGGTTGATAACTAATGAATAATTGTTGGATACTCTATTAATTAGTTTCCTCCCCGAACCAATTTCATAGGCTGGCGTCGGTAGGTATCTGTCCCACATGCTTTCCCTTTTCTTTGTTGTACGTCCGTTGTTATAAATTTTATACTTTGTAAAGAAAATTAGTAAATGAAACTTTGCTATTTCTCTCGTCTTCTGTCTCTTGACTTTTGACTTCATTACATGACTTTGTGCATTGCGACCTGTTGATTATCCACCGGCCTGATAATTCGATCTCACGGGGATCCGACGGGAGGTGGTCCGCCTTGACACCTGGTCAGGGGCCGATTGTCAGATCAGCCACAAGGTTGCCGCACTAGGATGTCGAAAAAAATCTCATCTTTTGGGTGAATGCTGCCTTTGGGTTGATGGACTGCTAGTCTAGCTTCGTCACATCCGAGGAGACTCGGAACCTGTTGTCGTTAGGCTTTGTAGGCCATCGTGGACGAGTTAGGATCTCGAGAGTTCTACGAGGCTCTGAATCATACCGCCTCTCTTGGAGACAGGTCCAGGGGTTGCCGACCGTGGCTAGTTGACACGTCTACCGCACAGTCGTGACCATGGAAAATCGAGGGCAGAGCTTGGGTTACATCTCTCTGCTTCATCCTCTGCTAAGGAGTTACCTTTCTATAGGTACTGTGAATTCGTGCTAGGAAGGCTCGAGACCGCTCTTGTTGGCCGACTTGTACGCCATCACTGAAAATTAGGATTACTTCACTCTCCCACCTTTGTGACTTCGGTCTTGGTTGCCATGACAAGAAGAGATCTAGACGCCCTGAGCTGGTTCAGCACTTGGCACCTCACCTTGGGGTCTGCCTGGGGTGGTGCTAAAGTGCCCATGTTCAAGGTCATCCACTTCGTCGGGTCCTCCCGATGAAGCCTCTAAGAAATATGACTTGTTGGTCTGTAAGCTAGGACTGGCGCATCTGGATGCCATCTTCGGGGATCGCATAGTTGTCGCGTCAATCAGAGCATTTAAATGCTTTGATTGTGGAGGCAACACGACTACCGCTATTTTGGCTCATAATGATGTATAGGAAAGAACACATCACGACGCGCTGAGGTGAGAGCATGTGTCGCTGTCATTATGGTGACAGGACCCTTTAGCATGTTGGGGATTGGTTATATAAATGCTACGTCCCTCCTTTCTTTTTGTTGTTCCTTTCACTTGGTACGCTCCTTCGCTCCTGAGTTTGTTCCCTTCAATGTTATGCCGTTGTCTTCCTTGTGTTTTTGCATATGGCTCACCATGGTGCTTTCGGCGTCCCCATTCTCGTTGCTTCATCATCTGAGGTGGCACCCTCTTCCACCCCTGTGCCTTTGACAGAGGGAAGTAGCGATGATGACCGGTCATGAGAAGAGATGGGAGCTGCCCTATTGGAGAGCATTGTTGCTGGTGGTGTTCGGTTCCATCCAACTATTCAGGCTTGGGAATGTCAGGAGGCTCTAAAGGGGTCTCCTGGCCTTGAGTCTATTAGGTCCTCTTGTCCTCCTGACCGTGAGGTAAGACTTATCACTTTCTATAGTTGTGCTTCTTGGTGACTCTTGAGCCTATCTAACTAGTTCCTCCCCTCGGTTGACACAGGGGATGCTTCGTAGGCTGGAGGAGAGTGTTCGCTTTCTGGAGCAAGAGGTAGCTAGCTTTCACATTATTGCGTTGGCATAGAGGAGATGGAAAGGAGGGTCAGTGCTGCTGTCATCTAGGCGCTTCAAAGCTAAGAGCGAGCCTGCTACCTTGACTAGGCTCTGTTCGAGTTTAAGGCTAGGGTGAAGAAGTTGTCAGAGGCCCATGCCCATGCCCTGGCCCGGATTACTGCATTTGAGGACGAGTCCCGAGCAAGGCAGCTGTGAATCATTGACCTGATGGGCATGTATGCTCATCGGGAGAGAAAACTAGTGTCCAGGTTCTATTCCGAGGAGGTGGCCCCATTGTTGAGGGGGTGATTTTGGGACGGAGTATGCCTTGGCCGGTACATAGTCTCTCTGGCCACTCCAGACTTCCTCCTTGAATATCTCAATGCGAGGAACTCTAGAGCCAAACGCCGGGAGGACCTCATCATCTCTCTGGAGGAGGAACCACACCCTTCAGAGGGCAATGGTTCCAGATAGCCTTATCGGAGCAAGTTGTTCTCCCTTTTGTTCTAGGTCCTCTGGACTTCACCGTTGTACAACTGTAATTTTTTAATGAAATAGTCTGGTGACGCTGATCATTGTTATTCTGCTTTCTTTGCATGTCGAGCTTCTTTGCCCAACTTTGCTGCGATCATTGCTGCACACCTTTCGTGGTTGGCTGTGGTGTTGTCTTTTTGTTGCTCAATTTCCATCGTCGTGGCCATGGGGGGTCGCCATGGCTCTGATGGAGAGCAGGGTGTCGCTGCTAGGACCGTTGCGGGATCCCACTTCGTTCCTTTGGCGCCAGTGCCCTTTTGGGGCTAAAGGGATTGTTGGATTCGTGAGGATTGGCAAGGCATCTTCTTAGGCGCCCGCTTGAGAAAGGGTCTCAGCATTACATCTGATTTTGTCTCCTTCGATTGGTTGTTTTAGCTAGATACGCCAGATCTTTCTGCTGCTGTCTTTCTTCTAACAAATGCTCGCGTCGCTCGGCCCCGGGGTTGAAGAACTTCATCAGGAGGGCTGTTTGACCCTTGACTCGTCTTGAGGGAGCCCCCTGGGCCAGTTATCGATCATTCTTTGGACTAGCTTGTGGCTTCTTCATTCCGAACAGGTGGCCGTCGTTACACACTTGGGATAGGCTGGCAGTTCTGTTGCTTCTTGGGGCGATTCTTGCCTCTTTTTCTTCCTTCTTTTTTTTGTGCGCCTTGGCCCTCTCGTGCTCGTCTTCCCTAAAGAATGCCATGGCACGACAATGGATGAGCCTCACTCATGGTGACGGGTTTTTAGGCCATAGCCACCGGGCTCTAGCAGGGTCGTAGGTCATCCCCCACATGCTATTACTTTAGTACTCTTTCCTGTGAGGAGGATGTCATTGCTCGCATGCATCTAAGTCTAACCCACCGGTCGTCATTGACTGCATGTGCTCTCTCCATCAGAGAGAGGTCGTTGCGCGCCTATTGTAAAAGCCCCATAAGGTTTTAGTGGCCTCTCAATGGGGAGCTCCAAGAGCCTCCCAAGTCTAAGTGTTCAACCGTGAATAGACCGTTTAGTGATAGGACCGAGATTCAAATTCAATCGTGTATGGGATGCTCAATTCTGGACCGAGGTTTAAATCCGATCGCATATGTGCCGCTCAGTTCGAGACCAAGGTTTTGTAATAAGTGAACGCGAATTCACATAACTTAGAGGAAGTCTAAGTCATTTGATACAATGAGATAATATGTAAGCATTTACTAGGTAAAATGATTGTTCTTCGTACAATAACGTCGATCAAGCAAGCAGTATGATGCATGCGAGACTTATTTGGATTCGGCATGGAATCATCGTTGGTGCCTTGCGGTGGACGTCATGCTACACCCTTGGGACCGGTTCGCTGTCCCGGGTGCACGGTCAGCATGCACTGCATTGGAGAGTTCTCGAGGTACTTCAACCTGTGATTGGCTTATAGCCTCTATGTTCCATGGGACGTGATCCTCCACCATGGACTGGCCGGGTAGTGCCTTGCTGTTGTGTTGGGTGGTTCAAGGTTGTCAGGTCGACTTCTCCTATAAGGATGTTGATTTTCTTCGATTGCCTTGGAACTCGTGCAGCAAAGCCCCCATCATTGCTTCCTCAGATGGGCTTAGACAGTTTTGGGTTGACATGTTATGAGCTCCCGACTAGACAGCGAGTGTTTGCAAGCTCGTGGTCAATTGTCCATCCACGTGGCTACCTGGCAAGGGGTCATTGCCACAGGAGGCGTCACCTCCAACTGATGCAATGACTCGTGCCCGAGATGTTGGTCTTCTCCGACTATCCTGGCGCTGAAGAACGGATCCCCCAGCGTCACACTTTCTAACAAGGGTGAATGGTCTGGAGGTGCTCGACTGGGCACATGGCATCCGTTTGTTTGGGTCCCGTGGTCTTTCGGCATGGCTACCCGAAATGGGATCATTGTTGTCGTGCTGGTTGGGACATGAGCATTGGCCGTGCTTGTTTGGCTGGTGAGTGGTGGTCAGATTTTTTAGTCATTCCCACAAACGACGCCAATGATACGTTTCTAGTTCTCGAATTGTTGTACAAATTAGGAAAGCTTCCAACCTTCTGCTGTGGGTCGAATTAGATCAGGTTTGATCTCCGTTGTTATTAACCTAGAACATGTGCACTACAAATTACAAATAGGAGGTCGAAGGATTTGCTAATTATGGATGCACTCGCGGAGAGTGGCTTGTTAGGGACGCACTCGCGAAAAGTCGCTCGCTAGATGGAGGACTAAGAGAGAGAGATTGGCTCTTAACGGACATTTGAGTCTTGTCTGCCAATGTCTTCCCACTCGGGGTTGCTTCCTTCTAGGCGTCACTCGCCCTGGAGAGATGCTCATGGGACGGCTTCCTTGCTCTCCTACTTTCATGTATTGCTTTTTCCTTTTAGAGATCATTTCTCCCCCAAGGTCCTCTTTTTTTTTCCGCCTCCTCCTCCCCCATGGAGAGTGAAGGAGTTTATAATGCTCCATGGGGGGAACTTTGGTGCCAAGGTGGTTGGCAGGTATCCCGCTAGGATTTGTCGGATGTTGGGGACGTTGTCGGGAGCCACCGTATCAGACGTCACCTTGTTGTGATACGGTGGTTGCGAGTGGTCCCCTGGTGCAGTCGTCATGCAGCTTCAAGTAGCGCCATGCGCGCACGTACTCTAACCGCTCTACTGGCTGTCTGACCAAGGGTCACGTGGATTGGTCAGTCTGGTTGCACTATCGGTTGGGCCGTTGATGCGCATTGCCTAGGCCCATCACTCTTTGGGCCTTGCTTTAATCGCCACTATGGTCCTTGGG
>JAOVVI020017863.1:0-10504 GCA_028571085.2 Nepenthes alata | reverse complement strand
TGTAGTTGTTAAGATTGTTAGTTCAATTAGACGTAAATCAAATGATTAATACAAAGGCTTGTAATACAAGGACAAGTGAATGACAAACTATGAATTCTGTGGAATTCTTCTCCTTCACTTGTCTAATTCTCTTCCTTTTCCATTCCTCTGCTCTCTTTCTTTTGAAAATGTCCAAAATTTTCCAACCATTTTCAAAATACTGAAGAATTACCAAATTCTCTTCCATCATGTAAAATTATGCATAAATGATCATATTTTAGAATTACACTACTACTTAATAAAATGTGTCATAATGACCAGAATAGTATGATAGACCATACATTAAACTACTAAGAATATTCAAAAAGCTCAAATCTTTAATCACACATGAGTTTAACATCATTAAGAGTTTATAATATCCAACATTATTAGCATCTTATGTCTATATATACTAATGAGTTCTTGAAGAGGCAAGTTCTTAAACTCCAAGAAGCGGCAATACTTCATATCCACAAATGTAAAATCTATCAAAAGGGTCTGACATTTGAAGTACTTCAATAGAAACCTATTATATGACCATTAAAACCCGTTTCACTTATCATTTTCTTATATATTATAGTTTTAAAACACTACTAACTTCACTTTTAGATGAAAATATCATTTAATATGACACCTATAATTACTTTTATGGTATATTTTGACTCGTTATAATTAAAACTTAGTCTTATATCAAGGGTTAAGTTAAGGTTCCATTACTAGAGCTTTTTTTTGGGGGAGGGGGGAATATAGGCTTGAGACCATCTCCTTTGATGTTTTGCATATCCTATCTTTGTTGGTTATGAAGGAAACTTTTCGTCCAAATCACATAAAAGCCTCAACCCCTTAATAATTTTACAAAAACGGTAACAATAAAAATATTCAATACACTTAAGAAATATTTAATTTTAGATAATACGGATAATACGAGCATAACAATAAAGCAATAATAAATAATAAAAAAGAGATAATCTTTTGGTGATGAAGAAAAAACTCGATAACCGTGACTATCGAGAAGAATCCTCCGAGTTTTAACCATGAGAGAAGATATGCACTATAAAATTAACTTACAGATCGAGTGGTAACGACGCGCTAACCTAACTGACTTACTCCCGTCTTATAATTCATACCAATGAACTCCTTAGATTTGCCATGGTAAAGGAACTGGATGCCTTTCGGTCTTCACGTCAAACTTTCCTCTAGAACCGCTTGAATTGCCGAACACCACTAAAGCTCAGTATCCACGCCACTGACGTCGTCACGAATGTTAGCAGGCGTGAAGAGGTGTTAATGAGAAAGTACAATATGGAGAAAAAAATTTATCAATGAGGCACAATAGTTGGTGTAAAATTTTCTCAAGAATGGAGCACAAGAATCATAGGTTTTTCAAGAGAAATGTCTCCTCAAAGTTTGCTAAGAAAATTGGGGTTCAAATTATAAGACCACTATATATATTGAGCCTCAAAATCAAGTTTAAAAATAGAGCCGTTGGGGAAATATGCGCCGTTGCGCTCGAGCGTACGGCGTGCACTAGCTAGGGTTTTAGTGTAATGCACGGCACGGCTCGAGCGCAGAGGAGGCGAGCGACAGGCGGGGGTCTTCTATTTTTAGCGCTCGAGCGAGAATAGGGCGAGCAGCGCGCGCAAGGCTACTGGAAACGGGGCTCAAGCACAATGAATGCGTGCATTGGACACGGATAATCAAGAGTGGTGAATGAAGATCCTCGAACAAAAATCCACTAAAGAGCTTCCAAGCACTTGCAATGCACAAACAAGCGACCAAGGAAATCACCCGACACGGTTACGGAACAGGCTAACACAAAAGATGACTGATACATTTTTTTAGTAAAGTATCTATTAAAGTCTAACATGACCTTTTCATATCATTTGTAAACAAGTTACCTCATAAAACAAAGTTTTAGTCCTATATATATGTACATTCCATCACACAGTTGATCATTTGCTCCTAATAAGGCACAAGGGTATTCATGTTGTGAGTAATGCATAATTATGATAATAATTTAAACACATAAGACAATAAATTTATATGGTGCACTCTCAATATGAGAGGCATGCCCATAGGTATGTCATAATGGTGGTTTTCATTATTATTAAAAGAGTACAAGTGATAAAAGAAATCTGATTGTATTTTTTTTATCAAGAACACCCAATTATTTTAGTGAATACCGGAATATCTAATGAAACATAAGGTACACAGCCAGAGGCTTGTACTCTCAATTAGATATGGTTTCTATATTTAACTCTCTAGCATAACTTTATATAAATAGATACAAATATTATCTAATTAGTTAATACAAATATATTGTAACAATGGATATATAGTTTATACTCTTTCCTCTGAGGCATCTTCAATACTCAATTTTTCATGTCATTATTGCCGAACTACTATCTTCCAAATAGTATCAATGCCTGTCAAACACCAATGTTGATCATTAATCGGCTACGCAGGCAATGGATCATCCAAATGAACCTTCATCAACAGAAGTGATGGATTCACAATTTTTCACATTGACAAGAGTAAATGACAATCGTTAATACATCTCATTTCCAGCAGTTGTCATTATGGCAGATCAATTCATCGGATGAAAAAGAAAAAAATTCAAGCAAAACTTAAATTCTCTCAAAAATAGTATTTCTCTACATATTTGCTGGATTCTTGCTTGTATGAATTTTTAACAAAAAATTTAATTTTCCTCAACTAACATCTAAAGAAAATGATGTCAAACCCAAGCATGCTTCATTTTTTCTTTTTATATAGACCTATTTTATGGCAAGATGTAAGACGGTTTAACTGTCATAGCAAATCTACAAATCTACATGTAAGACGGTTTGTTCACCTAACAAACCAGCTAGCTGATTGATGCTTCCCTAACCTCAACTCTCGCCATGTATCTAGCTTATATGATGGAAAGGATAATCATTGACTAGAGCATTGACTTTCTAATGATTGGCCTACTGGAAAGTGTGAAAACATATCCAGTCATTAACCTATTATTGTCAAGGTTTATGAAAAATTATTGGGTTTGATCACTCCCTTGTAGTGACTCAACAAACAGATTTGTCATTAGAAGATCGCACAGGACCTATGTGAAGTTCGGAGTGCTAGCTGCAGCAAAGACCAGCAGGCCAATTTGTCGAAGTGAAATTCTGAAGTACAATTTTCAGAGTGGGAATTCCGAAGTGGAATTCCATAGTGCAAATTGGTCGGCTGCGCAAGAATTTCAGAGTGGAATTCCTAAGGGCAAATTGGCCGGTTGCACTAAAAATGCTAGTTGTGTAGGAAATGCTCGGTTGGGGCAAAATGGCCAGTTGTACAGGAATTTTCGGAGTAAAAATTTTTGGAGTGGAATTCCAGAGCGCAGGAAATACCGGTTGCACTAGAGATGGCCGGTTGCACGAAAATGACCAGTCGAGCAAGCAAGAGGCCGATCAACCTATTGACCGGCTAAAAAAAGAATCCAATCAATAGAAGGTTGACCGGCTGGAGGCCAAGGACGCTGCGCAAAAAAAGACGAGGACGCTTGTTGGCCAAAGAGACTAGCAAAGACCGATGACATTAGGTGATAGCCGAGGATGCTAGCTGTTGGCCAAAAAGACTAGTGATGATCGAGGACATTAGATGATAGTTCTTGTCTAGAAAGTTGGTAGCCATCTGAACAGGATATGTTGACCTACGGAGTATGCACTGTCTGTGCAAAGCAGGTAGTCTTTGCATAGCATGCTTAGAAAGCTGACTTAGAGAGCACGCAAGCAAGCAGGCAGGGCATGGGCCTTCTCAAAAAGCACGGGAACTGGTGAATGATTTGACAAGGCCAGTTGAAGCTGGCGTTCATTACAAAGGGCACCAAGTACTTCAGGAGGATATGTGCCAAGTACCAAGGGTTGTGTCGTGCTAAGTACCAAGGGGTGCTGTGCGCTAGGCGCCAAGCCGCATGTGTGCAGGGGTGAAACTGAATTTGCCGTTCACCACACTTATAAAATCTGTTAACGAAGAGTACAACCAGTGAGAAGAAGAAGAGGAGAAAAACAGAGTGAAACAGAGGGAAGGAGAGAGTTTCCATTGGATATTGTTTTTTTTGTTTGGTCTCGGGTGGCTTGCAAGTATTCCGTCTTAGAATTTTTGTAACCGATTTTTCATAGTGGATATTTTTTATAGTTTGTCCCGTGATTGTTTTTTGGTTAAAAATTTTTTTCATGTTAAAAATCATTGTGTATCTTTTTGTTTCTTATACCCACTAAATTGGTAACTATGGTCGACAAGGGATTCAATTTTTTCACTGTGCCAAATCTAGATTGTGTGAATCCGGGTTTTAAACCCCAACAGAAATTAGTGTCAATAAAACCAAAAACATGATCATTGTTTGCCAAGTTTCTTTTAAAAATTAAGCCAAAAATTCTCTGTGCCTTTCAAATATAGAAGAATCTATTTCATTGTAAGCTGATGCAGTTCTTTATGGATTAGTCAAAAATAAGTTGATCACACTTAGTGGATGTGAGAAGTCTGGTTGTGTGCATACCATGCAATACATCAAGTTACCAACAATACTATAATATAGAAGATGCTCTATTTCATCTTTATCTTCATTAGTGTATGATCCTTGGTCTGTAGACAACATAAAATACATGAATATTACAATGGAAATAGGCTTGGCATAACCAATGTTAAATCTCAAGAGGATTTTCTTAATACACAAAGTCTAAGATAAACTCAATTTTCTCGCAACTTTAACTCATCAAATTTCCATGCCCAAAAGTTTATTAGTCACCATTGGATCTTTTATCTCCAATTATTTACTTAGTTTAGATTTTAATGAACTAAAGCTAGTAATATTTTCGATTGCAATCAACATATCTTCCATGAAAACAACCGAATAAATTATTAAACAATTAACAAACTTTTGAGAGCTTTCATAAAATATATGAATCAATTGTATTCACTCTGAGTGAAATCATTCTTACTATAAATAAATTAAAGCAGTTGCACCACTGTCTTAGAGACTATTTTAAACTGCAGAGAAACTCTTCAACCTTTAAACTTGTGCTTAGTTTTCCTTCACCTTAAATCCCTTTGATTAAGCCTTGTAGATCTTCCCTTTTAATTCTTCATGTAAGAATGTAGTTTTGACATCTAGTTGTTCAAATTTAAAATCATGGAAAGCAATCAAAACAAAAAAGTACCAATGGAAGCATGTTTCCCTGCTAGAAATAACTCTCAAAATAATCAATACCTTTTATTTTGATATAATTATTAGCAACAAATTGAGCCTTCTAGGTGTAATCAAATTTTCTCTTATGAACTCAATTACAACTATCAACCTATTTGGCTTTTTTGTAACTCAATAAGATCCTATGTCTTATCTTGTGGAGTGATTGCATTTCATCATACATTACATACATCCACTCAGACTTGAGATTGGCCAAAGCTTCCTCATAATCGGTTGGTTCTCCATGTTTAGTCTATTGGGGTCACTCTCGTGTAAAGGTATTGTGGTCCGAGGATTGAGATTGAGGACGAGGACTTTGTACGATTATGGTCCGTGGACTTCATGCGATGAACAACTGAGAACTCTAAATAGTAAAGGCACGAGGCCTTATGAGCAAGTTAAATCTCAAGGACTCTAATGAGAGCAGATTGTAACTTGCTCAGGAATGACTTCAAGTGGACGGCTGGACAGTCAACAGGGACGTTGACCGGCCGAAGACAGGTCTGTAGAATAGCTATCTTCTGCAATTGCAGACTATTAACTTTTCATATTTGATAATTGTTATTAGGTCAACTACAAAAGGAGAAGGATGGCGTCATCTCCTAGAAATGGCAAGTTAATCTGTTGTAGGAGCATGTGCCATCTACTGCAAAAGAAGCATGCTTCGTTTGCTACAGAAGAAGCATGCACCGTCTGTTGCAGAAGAAGCATATACCGTCTGTTGCATAAGCATGCACAGTTGTTACAGGAGAAGGCCTGTTGTGCACACAACCCCATACTGGATAGGTGGTTGCTCAACTTATATATTGAATCTCAGAGATAAATAGTAGATACACGAGAAAAGAGAAGTGAAAGAGTGTGAAGAGAAGAATAGTGAGTACAAAATAAAGTGTGAATTTACTTTGTATTTCCCGTGCTCTATTTTCTTCATCCATTTTTGTCTCCAGTGCTAGTGTAAGTCGTGTGACTTTGTAACCAAATTTTATATAGTAAAATTTTATTTATAAACTAAAATTTTATAATTTTTTACTTATTTTGAGAAAGATTTTTCACATAAAATTTAATGTTCGCCTTCTCTTTTTCTTCCCACTTTATTGTGTGTGTTTCCTCTTACTAGTCAGTCAGACGCCATTTTAACCCAACAAGTGGTATCAAAGACCGATTAATAAGCACTCCACTGGTAAACCACCACAAGTTAAGCAGTAAGTAGTGTCCGACCACGAATGATAAGATAGCAAACATGAGAAGCGTGCCCTACTCTTCAGCTGTAGGAAGCCTAATGTACGCTATGGTATATACGATGCCTGATATTTCTCATACGATCAGCATTGTCAGCCAATTTCTATCATACCTAGGAAGGGAGCGCTAGTCCGCAATCAAATAGATTATGAGATATATCTGAGAAACTTTCAAAAGGTATCTATGTCTTGGAAGTGACAAGTCTCTGTTGGTGAGGTACTCCGATGTCGATATGGCCAGAGACTTTGATTCCCAAAAGTCCATATTAGGACATTTGGTCAAGTTTGCTAGAGGGACAGTTTCATGGTAGTCAAAACTGTAAAAGTTGTTGCCCTCTCGACCACTAAGGTGGAATTCATAGCAGTGACAGAAGCTTGTAGGGAGATGTTGTGGATGAAAAAATTTATTAAAGAATTGGGCTTCAGGTAGGAAAAGTATGTGATACTTTGTGATAGCTAGACTGTCATACATCTCTATAAGAACTCCTTATTCCGCTCATGATCAAAGCACATTAATGTTTGATATCATTGGGTGAAAGACGCTATTAAAGAACGGCTGTTGTCACCGAAAAAGGTCAAAACATATAAAAATGGCATGAACATGATGACAAAAATTTTGCCAAAAGAAAAAATTAAGACTTACTGGTGATTTGGTTGGACTAAAAGATTTTAACTCCCCATGATTGTGAGAAAAAATTTGTTAGGGTCATTCCTGTGTGGAGTTGTTATGGTTTGAGGACTGAGATTGAGGATGAGGACTTTGCGCGGTTATAGTCCACGAACTTGATGCGATGAACAACTAAGGACTTTGAGCAGTAAAGGCACGAGGACTTATGAGAAAGTTAAAGCCTGAGGATTTTGATGAAGGCAGATTACAACGTGCTCAGGAATGGCTTCAAGTGGACGGCCAGGCGAACAATAGGGACATTAACCGGCCAAGGACAGGTCTGCAAAGTAGCTGTCTTCTATAATTGTAGACCGTTGACTTTTCAGATTTGATAATTGTTATTGGATTACCTGTAAAAGGAGAAGGATTGTGTCATCTCCTGCTCAACTAAGGACTTTGAGTAGTAAAGGCACGAGGACTTATGAGAAAGTTAAAGCCAGAGGATTTTGATGAAGGCAGATTACAACTTGCTCAGGAATGGCTTCAAGTGGACGGGCAGGCGGACAATAGGGACATTGACCGGCCAAGGACAGGTTTGCAGAATAGCTGTCTTCTATAATTGTAGACCGTTGACTTTTCAGATTTGATAATTGTTATTGGGTTACCCGTAAAAGGAGAAGGATTGTGTCATCTCCTGAAAATGGCAAGTCAATCTGCTGCAGGCGCATGGCCGTCTGTTGCAGAAGAAGCATGCACTATCTGCTGCAGAAAAAGCATGTGTCGTTTGTTATAAAAGCATGCGCAGTTGTTGTAGAAGAAGGTCTGCTATGCACACAACCACCCTATTGGATAAGTGGTTGCTCAAGTTATATATTGAATCTCAAATATAGATAGTAGATACACGAGAAAACAAAAGTGAAAGAATATGAAGAGAAGAATAGTGAGTGAAAGACAAAGTAAAAATTTACTTTGTGTTTCTCGTGCTCTATTTTCTTCATCCATTTTCACCTCTAATGCCTGTGTAAGCCGTGTGATTTTGTAACTAAATTTTTATATTTGCCAATCCTCTTCATTTGAATCCTTCAGCAAAACTGGAAATAAAATTTCATATTCATTGCTAGGTTATTTAACAAGGTACTTATCCTATTTTATGAACTTTACCTTAAGTTTTAAGTCATGATAGTTTTCAATATTTTATTTGATATTCATCAAATTTGACATCTTCAAAGATAAAAAAGTGTAGCTAGCTCAATCCAGGATACCATATCCTAGGAGCCTAAGCCTTTATAACATATGCTTAACTGAGAAAAATACTACTATTTTCTTTTGATTCATTCTTTTGATTGTTTCAATAAACCCACATAGGACAATAAAAAATATACAAATTAGAGTAGTTGGGGGATTTATCTGACCAAATCTCATTTGGTATTTTTAGGTCAAAAGCAATGGAGGGTTAGAGTTCAAGTAGAGTTGTATTAATTCGACCTGTAATGCCATTTTGTTAAGGAGTTTGAGTGGCTATCCAATATTGTGTGATAGCCTCCCCCTCACAAAATTTCTTAGATTTTGTTGAGGTGTACTCACCTTCATTGTCCAAGTGGAGTTTCTTGACATACCTTCTAGTATCTTCTCCACTGCGGCCTTCCGGTGCTTAAATATTCAAATACATCATATTTGAATCTAATGAAATAAATCCAGACCTTTATCAAGCAATCATCAATAAATGAACAAAATAAATGGATCCTCCCTTAAAAAAGACTTAGGAAGGACCTTTAACATTCAAATGGATGTAGTTTAGAATGTGGTAATGAGTTGAAGTACGAGGAGTTACTTGATGATATTTGTCATAGACATATTATTTACGAATGTCTAATTCATATGACTTGATACGTTTAGGAATTTTTCACATGTAAAACTGTTCAAATCCTTGATCATTCAAATGCTCCTATACATATACCACAACAGTATTCAATCATTTTCGCGCATAGCAACGTTGGAAGTTCTACTAATAGTGGTACCTCTTATGATTTTATAGAGATTATCTACCCTATTTTTCTCTCATCACTATGGGTGCTTCCTTCATAATTTAACAATCTTATAGTCCAAAAAATTAAAAATATCTAAAGAAATTAAATTTCTTTTAAGATTTAGAACATATTTAATATGAGTTGGCATCTGCATATTTTTATATTTAAAAATATCTGGAGACAAATTTTATATTGCAAAAGAGTGAAATTGTCAATTAGAAAGAGAAAATAGATGCACATAAACGAAAAAATCTATAAAATGTGGGGATATCTATAAAAAGTTGCCTATGTTAATCTATGCTTCCAGATCTACTCTTGTTGCCCCTATTGACTATATTTGAAAGCCTACTGCAAAGCCCTTTTTGGCCGTGGCTTTTCTGACTTCAAGGACCATCACTGAGATTAATTTGTAAGGCGAAACTTTCTACAATGCAGCTGAAAAAAAAAAATAGGAAAATCATATTCCTGCGCTTTTTGAATTGGGGCTGCCCATTGTCATAGAATTCCTACAATAACTGACACATTATTCTATTAGGGCAAATGCGTGGTTCCAAATCTTTGTATTTTTCACTCGGTGTTGGTCGCATTTTGTTCCTTTTCTTTTGCTTTGAGGCAGGGATTGTCTCTATTTACTGCCCTTTCTTGTTACGGTTTGGTCACTACATGTTGTATAGGCACCTAAGTAACATGACACCACTTCTTCATTATTTTTTTTAGATGAATACATATTATTACTTATCCAAAAAGCATATTATAAGTTTTAAACGCTTTAGTAAGTAGTTAATTTGATTAGTATCCATAGAACTCGTAATACGTTCCATATGCAGACATGAGAAGTATCTACTCATAAAATTTATACAATTAATGACACAATAGCTGAGGAGAGGAGAGGAGAGGAGAGTGCAAATGAGCAAATGAGATTATGAAATTAAAGTTCATATAATTCTTTTTCTTTTTCAAAAAGGAATTACTCATGGAATTTGCTTCCGACCGACTCTCTATAAGGAGAGGTTTTGAAATAATCAAATGTCGGGGGTAGAGCTTATCTCACGTCGCACCGCTAACGCTATGGGAAGGGAGGTTTTGAGGAAGAAGAGGACATTGTTAGACATTAATGTGGCTAAAATAACCACTAAAGCGGAATATAAAATCGATTTTTATACTTCCCGCCATTTGTATGCTCTGTTTTTGAACTTTAGATTCTGACCGGTTTGGAGCTTCTGGACACTCCTTTACTCCTTTAGATGGTGTAATACTCGAGTTGGGTGCCAGGGACAAAGTGAGAATGCTCAATTTATAGGCGAAACCATCATTCACCTCAACCGAGCGTTTCGTACTCAAACCGGCCAAGAATTGATAATTGACTTAATGGGAGAGTTATCATCACTAAATG
>JAOVVI020017860.1:0-10504 GCA_028571085.2 Nepenthes alata | reverse complement strand
ATGAGCTCAACACTTAAACAAAAATCATCCTCCGACTCGAAACCAAACGCATAGCTTGAGAGGTATGTCGAATTCTTCTTGAGCAGGATGCTCGGCCTGAGCTCAGCATATCACGATAGAAATCGTGTGATCATTTTCACAGTATTTTTACTTAAAAATTTGTATCAGTTATAAGAGAATCTTTCGAGATCCTTTTCGCATCTTGATTCTCTCTTATGATGGGTAACATTTGAGTAAAATTTATCTGTTATATGATATAAGTTAAGACTGTATATAATACATTTAAAATAATTAAAATTAATTTTTAGAACCCTACATATAATGAAAGCCACATTTATTAGATATTCTTTTTAATTATAGCAGTTGGACTTTGGTTCAATATCTACGTATAGGTTATTCGACGATTAATATTGCCGAATAGTATGTATGATTACGACATAAATTGATACATAGGGAAGCTATGTTTGGTAACCATCCATTTGGTGTGGCCTACTGTAAAGGAAAATAATATTTATCTCACATCCTAATATTTATCTACGACTATTATATTTTTAATATATGTGAGCTTATTGTAATTTTTAAAAATTAAAAAAATAAGATAAATGTCATATATAAAAAAATTATAAATAAATTATAGACAGCATAAGATATAGGAATATTTATGTAATTATATTAGCATTATAGATTATAAAAAAAATTAATATAAATATTATTATATTAATTATTTGATGAAGAAATTAATATAAAAACAATTATTTGATGAAGAAATATATAGCTATGAGATTTGGACATCCCCCCCATCAAATAAGGCCCCAAGGACCCACAATAAACAGGGCCCCACCTTCTAATTCTGAATCAAGGTAATCGACCGGCCACCGACCGGGATATAATTGTTGGTAGAATTACTTTGAAATTTAAAAATATTAATTTAATTTTAATTTTATTAAAATTAAATTTGCATAAAATTTAAATTTTACCATTTGAATTGCATAACAGATTATGTTACAAAATAAGATTTAATTAATGCTGATGGGTCTACTACCTATGAGATGACCCAAGATCCATGCCCACTACGGGAGAATGGTCCGAAAGTTATAACCCAGGAGAAGGCTCCCGTGGTCTAAGGCCCAAGATCATGTGACTCAATGCTGTCCATTGAGACATGGGCCAGTAAAGTCGCCAACTGAATGTGGCCCATAAATGTGCGTCCTAGTATCACCAACTATCGAACTCAGCAGATACGCTCACGTGATCACAATCTGTCATGTTGGACATGCCAAAAAGGAAGGCACCAATCACGGTACTCATTAAGAAGGAAATGCCAGTTGGCCCACACCCTATAATTTTCTCTACAAATACCTCATTTCCCTATAGAAAAATAGATAAAAAAGAAACGAGGAGAATCAGATTGCAAAACTGGAGAATAAGGGAGATGACAAAGAGCATGTGACGATTGGTCTCAAAGTTACCTTATACTAGAGGTGAATCATTCTTCCTTATCGATTACCAATCTTGATGGGTGGCTGTGCAGGCCTCGTGTTAGCTTCAAACTCTCACACTGCGTGGTTGGCAAAGACAACTCGTAGAGTAGGGTACAAAGAGTCTCCTTCGTTTGCAGTCGGGAAAGGATTGGTGGGTAACCTCCCTCTTCATCGTTAGTGCCCAAGAATCTCTTCCTCTTCTGGTGAGTCACCTCTCCGCGGGTACACTTTACAGTCAGCTACTCCTCTGGGAGTACATCACTCATTTCTTCTTGTCAGCCACTCTCTCGTGAGGGCCACCATCTTTAAGCTACCCCCTGATTGGATGCACTTTAACGGAGCTCACTCATCCATATCTCTCTAAGTCATTCCCTGGCCGAATGCACATCAATGAAGCTCAATCCTCCTTACCTCTCTAAGAAACCCATTAACTAGGCACACTCGTCAGGAATTGGATCATCCATATCTAAGCCATCCCTTCACAGGGCGCACTTCAGTGGAATTCAATCCTCCATACTTCTCTAAGTCGCCCCCTAACCAGGCGTACCTCAACGGAGCTCAATCCTTCATACTTCTCTAATCCACCACCTAGTCGGGTGCACCTTAGTGGAGCTCAATCATTCGTATCTCTTTAAGCCACCCATGGTCAAGTGCATCTCAACGGAGCTCAATCCTCCATACCTCCCAAAGTGACAAATATCGAACACGCCTCACTTTGACCCACTGTGAAAGATCAAGTGACTCCCTAATCTATATATTAACCTGAATCTAATGGCATATCAAATGCATAATTATTTTTAATTTATACATAAAAACAAAAAAAAATATGTAACCCAATAGAAAAGGTAAATTTTTCATTGTGTGAAATCTAATATAATAAAATTTTATAAAATTTTAGTTTGGGAATAGAGTACATATATATAAAATATGAATACATTATATATAAAATTATAATATATATGAGTATTTAAGATAATAAATATTTATAAAAATAGATAATAATAAAATGAAGAAGAGTTTAGAATATAATTGTCTTATACTCAAACTCATCAAAATCCTTCTTATATTTCGCTTAACCCCTCCTCTAACCTTGTCTCTCTCCTCTTCTCTTATTGAGCAAGGTATCTATTTTTTAATAATGAAACTCACAATTTTGCCAAAATATGTTTGAAGGAATATAATCTAAAATTAAATGTACTATCATATGATTTCCACCACATTCATGTTTAAACTTTAGGCTAATAATCAAATTTTATTTCTCTAAACAATATAATACTAAAATATGTTTGAATTATGTAAATTTTTATGAACCAAATATCGGTGGAGTCTCATCGACAAAGAAATAACTAATTAAAATTTAAATTATATATATTTTTATAAAATTAAAATTTATATATTATTATTTAATATTCTTATATGAACCGTCGTACATATAACTATATAAATATTACCAAATATCGCTTTTAACCCGTAGGTAATAGGTTTGAACATTAACTATTAATATATTATATTAAGATATAGTATAATATATCACTACTAATTTTTACAATGATTAGTGAATAATCAAATAAAAAATTTTACGCAAATAAGAATGATCCTTTATAATTTCTCATACCGGATAAAATATTTTTATTTTTTAACTAATTTTATAGCTTTCTCTCTCAATTTTCAAATACTTTGCACATAGAAGTTCATAATTCATGCATAAACTTAATTATGCACTTTCAAAGTATGTAAAAATTATATTATGTAATTTTGAACATGCAAATGCTATGCATTTTAGAAATGTAGGAAGTCTCTATGTTCTATAAAATTTTATCACTTTATTTGAACATGTAGGAATAATTTAGTATAAATTCAAAATATATAAAGTATATACTTAATAATTTAGCAAATAATTGAGTATTATATACTAAAATCAAAAGCACAGAAGCGTATTTAAATATGATTTCAAAGCATATATGAACTTTAGTATAGAAAACTTGCTGGAAATGGCCTCATAAAAATGGTAGGAAATGGGAATAGAGTACATACATGTAAAATATAAACACATTATATATAAAATTATAATATGTATGAGTATTTAAGATAATAAATATTTATTAAAAAAAAGAATAATAACAAAAGAAAAAAGAATGAAAATTTTATTTTCCAATTCTTATTTACTTGAACGATATTTAAATAAAAATCTTGCCACAAATATTTTTTTTTTTCAATTTTTTTTGTTGCTATAATAAGGTAATGGAAATTATGTGAAATTATATAAACAAATAAATAAAGTAAATTAAATCTTATATATACACATATTTGACAGCTAGGAGATGGAGTCCGAAGTCAATTGTTGTGGAGGCAATTTAATAATTTTGGTACATGGTTTCAATGTACATAATTTGATGGGGCCACTATGACCTGAAGCTGATTGATTTTGCAATGTAGCAATCCTGTCAGACATGCATCAAATTATACGTCCAATATCCATCACTTATGAATCAAAAAATTAAAATATTTTTTAACTATTTTTTGTAAAAAATTATAAGTAAAAATACAGTTACTAACGATTTAAGAGAAAAGTTCGTTAAAGAATTTGACCCATAAAAAAATAAAGACCAAATCAACATAGATAACCCAAAGTCGGTAGGTGGACCTGTCGATCTTATCTTGACAATTTACGTCTTGAATGAAAATAGAATCGATTTCAACCGACCCAAATCGGCAACTTCTTTCTCTTATCTGGTTCAATGGGCTCGATTACCAATTAGGAACCACCGACCGAGCAACATCTTCTTATTTGTTCGGACGATTCCTTAGGCGGTTGGTAGAAAAAATTAACTGTCAATTATTTCTATATAAACCACTCCTTCCCAACAAGAGAGGGGGGACGATGCTCAACAATAAAGCTAACAAAAAAATAATTTTCAGATACTTCAAGCGCGCACACACACTCTATCTCATTAAGACACTTTTCACCAAACGCACATCATAAAACCGTTTTTATAAGTATTATCACTTTATATCCTCTCTTTTCTTTCAACAAAGAAAGATTATTGATTTAAATGTTTGAGAATATATCGGAGAATGAGTCCTACCAATTCTTCGATTGTATATTTGTTGTGTTGAATAGAATTTAAATTCAGAAAATATAGAGATCAGATCCGCGTCGGACCTATCAAATAATTTTTAACTCCCTAATCCATACAGTAATCCGAATTCGATGATGTAACAGAATCTAAACATAATAGAAATATTAAAATTTTTATTACAGTATTATTGTTATTGTTATTATCCATAAGCTAGTAGAATGTCACAATTCTAATGGGTGGTCACAACAATTTGCCTTGTAAAATTGCCTTTTAGCACTTTGCTCCAAAGTCCCTACGTCCTCAAGGGTGGTCAGACGAATAATGGCGTGAATGGAAGGATGAGTCCGAATGATAGATGTTATGGCACACCATACTCTAAAGCTTTGAGGGATCACAACATCTTAATGGTCACGCATGCAACAGTAATATTTCATTCAGATAAAAAGCTAACTCTATATTAACGATGTCGTTTCTAATAACCGGTTAGTTTAAAACCCGATTAAAAACTTATAGTACAACTTTATATAAATGTTGAATAATGGCTAGTGGTACAGCATGGGACCAGGCCCCTATAGTATGGATCTATCAATTTTTGTTATATGTACAGCATTTTAGACTAGGGTTTTGTGAGACTAAATAATTACATTTCATATCAGTAGTTTTTTTTTTTTAATTTTCTTACATGCAATGAGAAAAAGTTGATTTCATGAATAGTAATGTGAAACATAGTGATTGATAAATGAGATAGCTAAAGCTGTTCTTGGCAGTAAGAAGACGAGGCATACAAAGTTGATCTGGCCCAGTATAGGCAGTACATGCGCCTGGCTAGACCATACAACAATAAATAATAACTAGCTGGATGCACCATACGTGGTGGGCCTAAGAAGGAGTCTCCCATCACCTAAAAAGATATTATGATATTATATGATTCAACCATTTTAATGCCTGATGATTATTTGTTTTAGAGATCAGACACCAGCAACAAGTAAATGTAGGAATAACATCTTCATAGATCGGACAATAAGAGTTTGGCTCTGTAAGCATTTCATTTCAAAGATAAAATAGTTTGAAGTAATTAAAATTTTTCTAAAGATCGGATGCAATTTATAGTACATGATTTACAATATGGCAATATTCATACCAGATCAATTATTATGTAAGTTAATTGACTGTCTTATATTCAATCAGTAAAAAATTACATCAGTTTTTGTAAATTCTCATGTTAAGCTCTTCCGGCATCCACATTCAATCTTCTGAGCAGATGTGTTATATTGTCATCGAGTTGCTTCTTTCGGATTATCATCGAACACTTTAACAATTCATTTGTCTAGATTCGAGTTACATGGTATAAAAAAAACTCAAAAATTAGAAATTAAGAAACACCCATCTCCTCCTCCTCGTCTAAACAGCGAAGTGGTTGATCCGAATGCCATTCAAGTTGTCCAAAAACCATAATTCAAACAAGACCCCCACCAGATCATAAAGTATAGAGAGGAGGTTCTGGTCTACTAGAGCTAGCCCTAGAGGATCCGAGAGACGTAAAATCCTTCGTAACTCTCTTCTAGCTGGCAACTTTACACACAAAGGCTTTATGTCATGTGCCACTCACTCTTACCCCCCACCCCACCCCACTCCACTCCCATAGACACACAAATTTTCAAAAAAAAGATGAATAAGTGCACTGGTCTACAGTTATTAAAGACTTTGGCCTTTGCGTGGGGCATATAATTCCGAAAGGACCACAATTCATCAATTGCCAATAACCTACCCAGAAACATTAATAGCCCTACACTCACCAACATTTGTACTGCCTGTTTACTTGTCAAAAATTTCTGCCTTGCAAATATATTTTACATCTTTCCCTTCCCCTCCACATTGTAGTCATCCCCTCTCTCTCTCTCTCTCTCTCTGACTACTTAAAAAGATTAAGTCAGCAGTGAGAAGAGGGGGAATTCAGAAAATGGTACAATCAAAGAAGTTCAGAGGTGTCAGGCAACGCCATTGGGGCTCATGGGTGTCTGAAATTCGGCATCCTTTGCTGTACCTTTTCCATTAGAACTATAAATACTTCTTCGCATTTCATTTATTTCCGTTGTGATTTCCTGCCTAGCTACAGTTTCTCCTGTATGTGTTTGTCTTCTAGTAGAATTTTTTATATTGTCTTCTCAGACAGTTCTTGTTGTATTTAAATGAGCTGATCTCCTATCCAGTGCGGCAACTTTTTAGCATGTTCAATGAGATAATATCACTAGTCATAAAAAGGTCTTTAGTTTTGATTACAATCCATAGTCTTCGTGTTTGTATTTATTGATGCCGAATTTACAAGCTGAGGGTCGTCTTCTACTATTAGAATCAAAGTCATCATGGTTATAATGTCATTGAACTGCAAAATTTGATTTTTTGTCGCTCCAATACTATGAGCAGCTAGAATGAGAACTGGATGTTTATGCCATGTCCAGTAGTTGTTTGTATGATAATGCTGCTTGCGTACTCACAATGTAGGAAAAGGAGGGTCTGGCTGGGGACATTTGAGACGGCAGAAGAGGCAGCCAGAGCTTACGACGAGGCCTCCATTTTGATGAACGGCCGCAACGCAAAAACCAACTTCCCAGTCACCAGAGGGCAGCCAGCTGACAGCAGCGGGACGACGATCGCCATCAACGAAGACGCACCCGCATCCACAACCGCGCTATCTTCGATCCTCAGCGCCAAGCTTCGCAAGGGCTGCAAGACCACCTCGCCTTCTCTCACTTGCCTTAAGCTCGACACCGAGAACTCCCAGATCGGCGTCTGGCAGCAGAAGAGATCCGGCTCCCGCTCAGGCCCCAGCTGGGTCATGACAGTCGAGCTCGGGAGGAAGAACGCGGACGGCCCTCTCGAGCCCGCTCTCGGCGTGGACACCATGATGCCCGGAGTAGAAGACTCAGCCGGAGCCAACAACGACGTCGCCACCGCAGCTTTGACTAACTGCCGCAACGCGAAGCCGGTAAACACAAAAATCGGCAACAATATTGAAGCGGCGCCGGCATTGCCAACCGCGTTTTCTTCGACCCCCACCGCCAAGTTTCGCAAATGCTGCAAGATCCCCACTCCATCGCTGACCTGCCTAAACCTCGACGCCGAGAGCTCCCGGATTGGCTTGTTGCAGCACGAGAGATCCGAGGCACGCTCGGACTCCTCCAGCAGGGTCATTACACTCGAGCTTGGGAGGAAGAACGAGAGGTTCCCGCCGGAGCCCACGCTGGGCCCGGATCTGGTGATGCCACGTGCAGAAGCGCAGGGAGCGAAAAGTGGAATGAACGATGAGGAGATAATAGCTCTGCAAATGATAGAAGAGCTTTTAAACAGTAACTGACAGTGAAACCTATGGTTGTTTATTACTTCTCACATGGTGATCTGTGGAAGGGGAAATAGTTGATTGACTGGTCTCTGTGAAGGTCTCATGAGCATTCATTGTCATGGTTTGGAGGTCGGCTTGAAGTGGCTACATGCTGCATTCACTTCAAAGAGACATCGCATAGAAAATTGGCTATGTGTGTTTGATTAAGACTTGAGTTATGTGTAGTTGAAATCACACACACACATATATAGAGAGAGAGAGAGATATTTATGAATAATTAGTGTGGAAAATTAATAAGCTGAAGTGAGAATATTATTATCTGTGTTCTACATTTGATTGGTTAAGAAATAATTCCAAAGTATATATTAATTTCCTTATAGCTACATTATTATATTACACTTTGACGGCAAAAGAAGCAAAATTAATATTAATTTCCTTATAATTCATAAAAAGATTTGGACCCACTCACTAAATTATGTGGTTAATGAAATTTATCAATCGGTGGTTCGTATTTAGAGAAGAAGTAGCAAAATAGCTAATAGTATAAAAATTATATACTATCCTGATCATTTTTTTTATTATTGAAATCCCATAACCCTATGATAATGGTAGAGTAAGGGGTGGCCCTAAAGCAAAATTAGCTACTGGTAGATATTACTTTTTTTTTTAAAAAAAATATATATATATATACATTTCTATAATTATATGAATATTATTATGAGTGACCTAAGTTTAATTACCCACATCAGAAATATTCCAAGCCCAAATGGGTCGTGGCTTAAAGTTGAAAACTTTAGAAAATGAACCTAGCTAATCATATTATTGCTTGCACAAATACAGGTCTAATTAGCCACAAAACCCTAAAAGTTTCCTTAAATGCCTTTCGGGGTTTATTGGGGTAGTCACGAAGGTAATTCATAGCTCTAAAGTTATAATGTAATTTCTTTTATATTTGTTCAAATGGGGCTCATTGAGTCACTGCCACATTACATTTTTCTAATGGGGCCACAGTAGTCCACAGGCCCCACAGTTGAAATATTTGATTATTATGCCAGAATTCTCATTTAATAAACACTAGGCATTTTGTTAAAAAAAAAAAAAAAGGGCTGGATAGGATATTTGGCTGAAAACATCACTGGATTTACCATGTTTTTTTCTGAATTATTTAATACTTCTAAAAATTTTAAAATAAAAGCCAAAAATAAATTATAAACCGGCCCAAATTTTGTGTAAATTTGAATTAATGTACTTAACTCATCTAAATCCGATGAGAATTTGATTTTAATTAGATCGGTTGTGATCGGTGAATTTTATTAAAAGGTGTGTAGCATTGATTTTGAGCTCCCTTTTACCAGGGGGGATGGGGGATTAGGTGCAACATTTAAACATGAAGATATGGACTGAAAACAACAGGCGTTTTCCCACTGTTCATCGCTTCGTAGGTTTAGAGTTCACTAATTAAGCTTTATTAATGCCAGGAAGCAGACCCAATTAATAATTGTGCTTCGATTCAATGGCACCCTCACAGCTAGCAATATGATTTCGTTCGTATATTCATTAATTACTTTGATTAATCTGATCTTATATTATTTAACATAAAGATACTCATATACTTAATATCAAATATGCACATTATGAGAATAACATAAATTATACAACTTGATGTGAATTAAACCATCTCAAATGAAAATTAAAGTAACAAAAAGGGTCAATCTGTATAGTATTTAGGTACCCAATTTCAAATATTATTTAATTTGTAGGGTTAATATGATCGTATATTATTTAATGTAAAGGTATTTACATATTCAATATCAAATATGCATGTTATAAGAATAAAATAAATATACAACTTGACGTGAATTAAACTATTTAAAACAAAAAATAAAAATATCAAATATCATTTAATTTGTAGGGTCAATATGATCTTATATTATTTAATATAAAGGTATTTACATATTTAGTATCAAATATGCACATTATAAGAATAAAATAAATTATACAACTTGATATGAATTAAACTATCTATAGTGAAATTTAAAGTAGCAAAAAGGGTCAATCTTTAGGGTATTTACACAGTAATTATAGATTTATTTTCTTCTTTGATCTCATCAATTTCTATAAATCAAATTTTAACTCAAAAATTTTGAAAAAAAAAAAAAAGAACTCTTACTATGTTGAAACTGTATTCTATCACGGAATGGGGGATCTTACTTTTTTTTATTCTCTGCTTCTCTTTGCTTCTCCCTTTTTAGCCATTGGATTAAAATCTAATGGTTAAAATTTTAACACATTAAAATATTATATATAATTAATTTTTAAAATTTTTTATTATGATATTAATATTTAATAAATATTAAGTTAAATATTAATAAAAATTTAATAAAAATTTATATTTAAATATTTTATTTAATATTTTAAATTATCATCATTAGATTAAAAATAATCCAATAATAAATATTAAAAAAGTAAGATCCTGCTTTTTTCATATCCATTCTATCACATATCACAATCAGGGAAAAAAGGGGTGAGAGAAAAAAATCAAAAGAAAGTGATTTAATGACAATAAAAAGGAGCGAGCCCTTTGGGCATCCTACTATTAAAGA
>JAOVVI020017859.1:0-10504 GCA_028571085.2 Nepenthes alata | reverse complement strand
TTATATCGGTCGTTTTCGCTGATATATTGACCAAGGAATCTCCACTCATCATTGATGTCAGATTTCAAGGGATTACCATTGATTATTTACACTCTTATTATTTTTGGGATATGTGGATTAAGTGTGATCTATATTACTTAAAGTCGTATTTACAACGTGTTGTAATTTATCTCGGATATAGTAGGTTGTTAGAGTAATGTTGAGACCATTATAGTTGATATCTGAGATTATTATTATTTTATCTTTTTTTATTATTATCACTTGCTAAACTTTGGCTCACTTTTATATTTTTTTGACTCCAAATTGAGTAGACAACATTTAGTTTGGAGAAAAAAATATCCAAATCACAGGAAAAAATTACCGGTAGAGAAGAAGGTCCTGGTGACTAGTTGATTTTTATCGTGGAGTCATCAGAGTTTTAAATTGTCATAGAAATTGATATATTTTTTCTTTATTTGGGTTATTTCTTCTTTAGTATTTTTTTATGGATGTGAACAGACTTATCACGATATAATTAAATCAAAGATGGAATAATATGAAATTACAGAATTGTCATATTTTATTTTTAAATTTTAGTCCGTATGTGTGGCTTGAGCCGTGTGTTTGAATGTTTAGGCTCGGGTCGCCACAGTTATAGTATGAGAGAAATAGTTAGTTCCTGTGAAGTTGATCGAGGATTTAGGAGTTTAGGAGATTCGTGGTAATTTTGGTCCCGTAAATTATTTGAGGATTGATGATACGGGTAACATTCAAGGATTTAGATAAATGGATGATATTTAAATACTAACATTATTTATTATTTCAGGATGTTTGAATAATAAAGTGTTAATGTTGATCGATTGCCTTGCGCACCTGAACATCCTAGCAATGAAGAAATGGCAGAGGTCCGTAGTGCCTTACGCGACATGGTATATTTGGTGAATCAAGCAATCAGTGCGCAAGTCATGGGACCTAAGGTTACCACTTCATCAGTAGTTGGAGACCAGCAGCACGTGCCAGATAAGGAGAATTGAGTGATGCGCGATTTCCTAGATCAGCAGGTTGCAGAGTTTGCCGGTTTACCTGATCGTATACTCATCGAGGCATGGATGACAATAATGAAAAAGGCTTTTGAGGTCATTCGTTGTGGACCGATGGACAAGATCCGTCTAACTCTTTATTGTTTTGTCGGAGAGGCGAATCACTGGTGGAATATGCTGAAGAGAGAACTGCGTGTGACGGCCGACGAGATCACTTGAGAGGGATTCCATCGCCACTTTAACAAGTATTTTCCCTCCATGCGTAAGAGCTAGCAAGGAGGCAGAATTCATGTCTTTGCGTCAAGGGAATATGACGGTCACATAGTATGAGGCACAATTTACTGTCTTATCACGTTTTGCTCCCTACTTGGTGGACGATGAGGAGAGGAAAGCTCGGGGATTCCAAGATGGACTTGAACGACATCATCCAGATGCAGCTACTTCTATTTAACTTGGTGGATTATGGTGAGGTGATGAAGTGTGCCTTGATCATTGAGCAAGCCTTACTTCGGAGTAGCCAGATTCAGCTGATAGCAAGCACTCTGACTAGGGATAGATCACCGCATACTTCATTTAAGAAGCGTCAGAATACCAAGGGTCAAGGAGGTGGGAAGCAATGCTTCAAGTGTCAAAAGACAGGACATCTCACAAGAAATTGCAATGCGCCATCGTCTACACCCACTAATCCTTCAGCATTCTTGGGACATCCTAAAATATTTTTATCCGATTAAATTAAAATTATTTATTATTTTTGGGAATCTTGAGTAATTTGGTCGTGAGAAAAAAATTAATTTAATATTATAAATTTTTTGGAGAATATTTGGAATTGTTGGGCCGGTACTCGAAGTGTGTCCATTCGATCATTCGTGTATCGAATTAAATTTTGAAATTAAAAGAAATAATAATAATAATAAAGTTAAAAATAAAAAAATAAAAAAATAAAATAAATAGGAAAACAAAGGCAAAAGGCAGAATCGAAAGAAAGGGGTGTTCGGGGAGAGAGGGGGCAGCGTGAGGGTTTGGGTTTCGTGGGTGACGGTGGGTTTGGCCGGCGGCATGCGGTGGCTGGCAGTGGTCAGCCATGGCGGTCAGGCGCTAGCAGCACACGGGCAAGATGGTGGTGGCTACGGGTGAGGCGGCTACGTGCGAGAGACGGGCACGAGGAGAGGAGCCACGCGAAGGAGAAGAGCAGAAAATGAAAGCTTTCAAGTCCGATTCCGAGCTCAAAGTAGTTGGAGAAAATGTAGAGCACGTCAAGGCAAGTGTTCTCATACTCACTATTTATTCTCTTTTGATTTTTATTCGTTCTCCATCGGGTATTATCATTCTGATACCCATTCAAAACGTAAAATCGTATAGCCCATAATTTATATTCAATAAATATGTAGTTATTTGTCCAATTTGTTGTCTGAATCATTCGATTTGGTATCGCCAAACCCTAACCCCACGTCAGATTCAGGATTCCCTTTTTTTCCCATGTATTATGTTAAATTGATCTCAAATTATGAATCATCACATCCCAATTATGCACATATATCGACCGAACATCCGATTTCACAAGAATCGACTCATTCGCGGCGTCTAGATGCTCTAAAAGCGCACTGTTACTGTTCACCCGAGGTATAATGAAAAATTCGCATGCTTCCACCCTATTTAATTGTTATAAAAATTATGTCTAACTGTTTATGTTTGAATGTAAGCCTGAAAATATGTATTCTTGCATTGTTTGCAATGAAACGGGCTTCGAATGACCCTAATGTGATATTGGCTCATAGATGGTAAGGAATTCCAATCTCTCTCATGAATTTTGCTAGTCATGCATATGAATTGAATTGTTAAAAAGGTTTAAATTCCAAAAAAGATAAGAACCGAGTAAATAATATGAGGGAAGTCCACAATATGATATGTGAATGATTGAACCTCCCAAATGGCGGGAGATATTATAAATTGGATATGGTGGACTTTCTCTTAAATGGAAATGGAAATGAAAATGGAAATGGAATAATGAAACTAGGACCATGGACTTATTTTTATTTGGTAGTATTCTCTGGTTTGCCACATCCATCTCAGTGGAAACCCAAAGAATACTTTGGCCGCGTATTCTGGTCGCTTGTGTAAGCGGATGATATCCGTGACATACCTTAGGATACCACTGTGTAATAACAGGAAACTGCCTTGGTACCTCGAGAAAATGGGGCATTTATCAGCCCGTCTACAAGCATGATATGTAGATGGCCCCCTGTTGGGTCGAAGAACAAACCCTCATGGCCTTAGAATATGTAGATTATCATGATTATTTTCTCGTTCTCTCGTATCGTTGGTAGTACGACCTATTGGCTCTGATCCGTAAAGATTAATGACAATATTACAAGTGTATAAAAACGTATCTAATGTTGATATGCGACCCATGCAATCCCAAAGGTCCCCTTCCTTGCATGTTCCCTTTTTAATTGAAGTTATATGATTTTTCCTCATCCCACCATCGTTTCTATTATTTATCTATCCTCTAATAGTGACCTATGTTTACAGTTGTTAGGCTTTTTTTTAGCTCACACTTGTTATCTCTCATTTTAGATGAGAATGCTTTGATATCTGACGAGACTGAGTAAGCTGTAGGGGTGAGATAGGCGATCTAATTTCCTATGCGGAGCTTGAAGACTTAATTTGATTATGTATGGAGTAGGGATCTGTATTTTATTTTGAGAATCTTAACTATATATTATGTTATGTATGTATATGTGGATGTGGATGAATAGTTTGGTTTCTTGTGTATTATGGTTGTCATGCTTCCGTAGGTTACTTATTGTGGTCATGTTTGGGTTATTTTTAGTTAGCACCCTTTCTGAGTCGGCGTCGTACCTAAGTTATGACGTCGGTGCCACCGGAGGTGTTGTGGTGGCTGTGGGATCCTGTGGTTTGTTGATAAATATTATGGAATATTGTACAGGGTTGTTTACAAGTGTTTGTATTATGGCAAACGTCCAAATTACAAATGAAACTCTGCCCAATTTTTTACAAAATTTATAATATTAAATTATGGGCATTAGTTTATTAACGGAGGTTATTTAAGAAAAATAACCCTGTCCGTCATAGTACCGAGGAATGTGATCATAGCTTCAAAGAGTTGAAGGATCAGTTGACTTCTGCCCCAATTTTGACTCTTTCTGATGATTCTGGCACGTTTGAGGTTTATTGTGATGCTTCTAAGGTGGGGCTCAGATGTGTTCTTATGTAGAATGGGAAGGTGGTCGCCTATGGGTCTCGACAGTTGAAGACTCATGAGAAGAATTACCCTACCCATGATTTGGAATTAACCGCTGTGGTATTTGCGTTGAAGATCTGGAGGCACTACTCTTACGGTGAAATATTTTTGGTGTACTCTGATTATAAAAGTCTTAAGTATCTGTTTTCACAGAAGGAGTTGAATATGAGGCAATGACAATGGATCGAGTTCCTTAAGGAATATGATTATGAGATCCAGAATCGGCCGGGGAAGGCGAATGTGATTGTGGATGCCTTGAGTCGTCGGACTAGCTTGGTGGCAACGATGTAGATTACACAGATGGAGATGTTGGATGGTCTGAAATCCTACAACATCTAGCATTATATCAAGGGCAATAGGATGATGTTATCCTTTTTGCAGGTGCAACTCGAGATCCTCATGAGGATCAAGGAAGGGCAGGTGAATGATCCATTTTTTATGAACGTTGTTGTTGATCTAGGTAGAGATTCCCAAGTTGATTTCAGTGTTCGTGCAAATGGAATTTTAAGATTTTGGGAGCGGCTATTTGTGCCTGATGACAAGGAGCTGAAGGAAGAAATCATAAAAGAGGTGCATTAGACCAGATATACTATTTACCCTGGAATTAATAAAATGTACCAAGATTTGAGGAAGATATTTTGGTAGAGGAACATGCATAGGGAGATAGTTTCTTTTGTTGGGTGATGTCTCATTTGCCAGCAGCTTAAGGCTAAGAGGAGGAAGGCTTCAGGATTGTTGTATCTGTTGTCCATCCTGAGTTGGAAGTGAGAGGACATTTCGATGGACTTTGTTTCTGATTTGCCTAAGACTCTGAGGAATCACGATACAATTTGGGTTATTGTGGATTGGCTGACAAAATCTGCACACTTTATAGCCATTCAGACTTCGTATTGCCATGATCACTCGGCACAGCTATATATCAGTGAGATTATTAGATTGCACGATGTGCCAACGTCTATTGTGCTTGACCGTGATCCACGTTTTGTCTCTAAATTTTGGGAGAGCTTGCATCCAGAATTATGAACGAATATAAAATTCAGTACGGCTTACCATCCCTAGACTGATGGTCAGTCAGAGTGGGGCATTTAGATTTTAGAAGATATTCTTCAAGCCTCAGTGATGAAGTTTGAAGGAAGTTGGGATTATCACCTGTCGTTAGTGGAGTTTGCGTACAACAATAGCTTCCAGGCAGGCATTGGTATGGCTATGTTTGAGGCATTATATGGTAGGAAGTACTGATCTTCGATCCATTGGGAGGAGACTGGAGACAGACGACTCAAGGGGGCCGATGTTATTAGAGAGATATATGAAAAGATTACCATAATTGTTGATAAGTCGAGAGTTTCCCAGAGTCAGCAGAAGAGCTATGCGGACTGAAGAAGAACAGAGCTCCAATTAGAGGTCGCTGATTTTATGTTCCTTAAAGTTTAGCTGTTGAACGGAATCACAAGGTTTGGCATCAATGGTAAGTTGAGGCCACGTTATATCGAACTGTTTGAGATCTTGGAGAAGGTCGGAGAAGTGGTGTATCGGTTGGCGTTATCACCATGTTTGGCTGAGGTGCATAACGTCTTCCATGTATCGTTCTTAAGGAAGTACATCTATGATCTGGTGCATGTTATTGATTAAGGCCCTTTGGTTATCAACGAGGATTTATCATATTTGGAGGAGCCAGTAAAGATTTTAGATTACAAGGATCAGATCTTGTGCTCAAAGACGATCTCCCTTGTGAAAGTTTTATAGATGAATTATTCTCGCAAGGAGGTGACGTGGGAGAGAGGACGAAATCCAATAGAAGTGTCCCTATCTATTTCGAAGTACATAGGGTTAATTAATTCTGAGGATTCATTAAATTCGAAGATAAAATTTTTATAAGTCGTGGAGAATGTAATATCCCAAATATTTTTATCTTATTTAATTGGGTTTATTTATTTTTAAATAATTTAGGTGTGATAAAAATTAATTAAATATTATAAAAAATTTTAAAAATATTTGGAATTATTAGGCCGGCGCTTGAAGTTTGCCCATCCAATTGCCGAGTACCCATTTGAGTTTTGAGATTTAAAGAAAAAGGAATAAGTACATAATAATAATCATAATAATAATAATAATAATAACATAACAAAAGTAGGGGAAAGAGGGGATCAGGGTTCAGGAAAAACAGAATGCAGGGGAGGAAGAAGAGAAGAGAGAGATAGAGAGACAGAGCCGACGAGTAGAGAGAGAAAGAGTGGAAAACGAGGTTCCTGGGTTCGATTTTAAGCTCGACCTAATTAGAAAAGTGGTAGATCAAGTCGAGGCAAGTGCTCCCATACCCTTTTTATTTTCTCCTTCGATTTTTATTCATTTTTTTGGGTATTTTTGTCCTAGTACCCACCTAAATCATGTACAATATGGAACCCATGACTCCTACATAGATTATTGGTAATTTGATGTTGGTTTTCCCCACATTTCACACGGATTTTGCTTCGGCAAAACCCTAGTCCCGTGCCCAGCTCCCGTCCCCCTTCTGATTCGAACCCTATGCATAAATTATCCTTAATTATGTATTACCCATGTCCTAATTATATATATACATAAGTTGGGCATTCACTTTCCCAATAATCGACCCGTTCAGCACGTTCAGAGGCTCTAGATCGGCCCTGACACTGTTCATACAAGACAATTATTAAGTTTGCATATTCCACCGTATTTAATTGTTATAAAAGCTATGTTCAATTACATGTGTTTAATTGTAAGCTCTGAAAAAATATACTTGTGTTCCGTTTGTGAAGGAAATGTGGTTCAGAAGCTTCTAGAGTTATAATTGTCTTTCGATGGTAAGAATTTCTAACCTTCCCTATACTTAATGATGTCCTTGCATACAAATTGAACCGTGAGAATATTTAAATCTGAAGGAAAGATAAAAATCATATAAGTATTTGGAGGGAAATCCATAATTTGTTATATGACTGAGTTATTCTCCTGAGTGGAAAAATTGTGAAAGAAAGAAGTTTAGTGGACCTTCCCTCAAAGAATAAGAAATCATGAAATTAGGACTATGAAATTATGTTACAGATAGTAATAACCTTTGGCATGCCATTGGTATTATATTAGAGACTCAAGGATTATCCTGGCCACGTATTATAATGGATAATACTCTTGACAAGTCTTAGGTTATTATTGTAGAAGGATAAGGACTGCCCCAGGGCCTCGGGGGTACTTGTGGGGGCATATCGTTATTGGCCCGTCTACAGGCACGATATGTAGATGGCCCCTCGTTTGGGTCTAAAATAAGAGCTTAAGGCCTTAGATTATGTAGAGTATCATGATCATTTTCTCGTTCTCTCGCTCCTTTTGCTAGTAAGGTTTATTGGCCATTGTCCACAAAGATTAATGTAATCATAAAAGTGTATAAAAACACATTTCATATCATCATGCATCCTTACATATCACTTCTTTCTCATCTCTGATTTCATTTGTGTATATATATTGGTCCCATCCCATTACCATTTCATTTGATTATATATTATTTATTTTTATGATGTATTTGTGGAGCTATTAGTTCACCCTTACTTATTCTTCCTTCCAGATGAGCATGCTCTTATGGCTGACGAGTCCGTGTAGGCCATAGGCGCAGGATAGGCAGTTGGACATGATGATGAAAGATTTTGGGCTTAGCTTCATGACTTGTGTATTGACCGAAAACTTGTATAAATTATTTTCATACTTATGGTCATATATGTGTGTAATGATGATGATGATGGATGTATAGTTTAGTTTCCGTTGTATATGATGGATGTAGTAGCATTCGCAGGTTTTTATGGTTATATTTGTTTACCTAGTGGCATCTTATTTGTATTGGTATTATACCCGGAGTTATGACGTCAGCGCCACATGTTGTGTATCTGGTGGTAGTTGGGATCCTGTGTATGTGTTGTATGTGTGTTGTGGTTATTGTATAGGATTTTGTATATGTTTTATATTTGACAGACATCATTTTTATAAACGGAATTCTACCAAATTTTTGGTAAAATTATAGTCTGTCACACTAGTGTCTACCGTCCTCCAAAGTGGTGCATATAAATTACATATCTAAAATGGAAAACTAGTCCCTAGAGCATAAGATGCCCTTCACCTCAAAAGATATTACCAATAACCCCATTACTATACACAAAGAGGCTAAAGGTCTGTCTTACTCTTAACTCAAGGAGTGCTTTGTGATGTACTTTACCATTTTAATAAAATTGATTTCTACGTTTGTTGTTTGCATTTATTGTTCGTTTGTGTGGTTGTATGATTCGCTACAACCATGAGGACCCTAAGTTAGGCGACCAAGATTTCACATCTCGCTTGCTGAAATAATCCATACTATGAGGTGGTCATGACGCTAGTTAATAAAACCATATAATCTGGAGCACAATCGCATGCCAACAATTACTTCAAAGACTCATGGGCCTTAGGACCGAACGTCTAATCCCTTTTGAGAGGTCTAATCAAATGTCGAATAATGCTAAACAAAACACGACGAAGAATATTCATTTGGACAATAAAACCTTAAAGTGAATTTCAACATGAGTGCTAAAATGCCCTTTCATGTGATAAGTGCCATCAGTTATACATAGTCTATGGACTAGGGTCCAACTAACTTGGTGACAACAGTGAGATCACCTAGCCAACAAATGAAGATTTCATCAAACAAAATTGTGACGTAACAAAAATAACATCAGTGACATAATCAATAAGATTTAGCTTATTGATCAAATATTTGAATACATAAACAAGTGGTCACATATGAACAAAATGGAAACCCTGACTTGATACAAATGGATCCTATGAAGCTAATCCTTACCGAACACAAGCAGCTTGATAATCCTAAGGCTGAGAGCCAAGGGAGGGCCTAGATGAACGCCCTCACTCGGCCCAAAAACATTCCGAACATCAAATACAATCTACATATAGAGGGAAATACATCCTGGAACCTAGCATCCAAAATGGGACCAACCTCCTTAACTCAAAAACTCCTCCTCGATTCCCCCATAAGCCGGGCACACTCATTCTAAAGATTATAGATTAGAATAGTGTCAGAGATTGATCGACGTTCAGCATCTTAGAACTTGTCCTTGAGAAAAGTAATCCGATCCCCGGTGATGGTATTCTTGTCTAATAGTTCACGGGATCTCACCATCTAGTTGGACAACTCCTTCTCTAGAAGAGCAGCCTAGTCCAACAACTTTTCAACCTTGGCCTCAGCAACCTTTGCCAGAATCACAAGTTCCCTATGTGCCATAAATCGGGAGAGACGGGCAATCTTGGTGTCTCACCTGTGCAGCCCATCCTTATCCAAACATTACAAGCCTTGAGACTTCAAAACAAACAAAGTATCCAATTAAACACAATAATATTAGGAAAAGATACAAGTCTAATGAATCAAGTACGCGGTACCTTCTAAGTAAGAAATTCCTCATGAGAAGCAGGACCTGATGATGACTTAGGGCCGAAAAATGGTGGAGTCCAATAGCATAAGAAGGATGAAAAGTGGCGATACAGAGGAGCTACAAATCCGGGGGCAATTGAAAATGCCCCCGAGTCCTCAAAACCATTTGGTGGTGAAAAGCCCACTTAGGGCCTCATTCGCCTCTAGAGCCACCAATCGAAAAGAAAAGGCCTAGGCATCTCCTCAACTACTCCATAATTATTGGTAGGCATCTCTTCTACTACCCCACCATTATTAGTAGGCTGTACTACCAAAGCAAAAGGACGAGCAAAAGCTAAATTATTAGGTGAAGAACTAACCAAAACTAGAATTCCATACTTAACAATGGATGCAGTAGTAATTGATTATTCCACGTTCGCAACTTAAGGCTCAAGGTCACTTATTTCCATGGAAACGATCAGAGGAGCTTCCCTTCATGGAGTAGATGTTGATGCCTCTTCGAAAACTTAATTGACTAGTGAGGAGAGAATAAAATTCAGCCTCTGAGATGGTTAATCAGCTCTATCCTTACCATCTCATCACAGGCTTCATTCACCATCCTGTCAATGGTGATGCTAAAAGACAAAATGATAAGTGGGCAATCGAGGCACTTGCCTCCCAAACCACTGCCCTTGGAGAGGCATGAACGGAAAATTGTGACGGAACGAGTTATTTTTTCCTAATAACCTCCGCCAATAATCACATAAAACTAATGCCCATAATTTAAATAATATAAATTTTTACAAAAAATTTTGCAGAGTTTCCTCT